>JACCEG010000155.1:161522-299465 GCA_014065205.1 Tuber brumale
CATTTATTTATTTGTTTATTACTTAACAAATTTCATATTCATGTTCTTTAAAAGATATAGAGCAACTTACAACTTAGCTATGATTATTTTTTACAAATATATGTAATGGGAAACTCAAAATCAAAGAGAAGGTATGATAAATTGGCGTTGCCATGGGGGGTACGTAGACTTTTCAGACACGACTGTACCCCGGGTTATCGTCGCTATCTCGGAAGTGGAGTTATTCAACCCAGAGCTGGTTTCGATCGCGCTCGGGAGATTAAGCGCAATCTATGCTCTCTATTTTGTCTGTAAACCTTGCTCTGCTCTGAAGGTGGGCAGTCATGTCAAATTACGGTGGCAGATATTTTGGTCGGTCAATGAAACAATGGATACTTGCACAGCTGATATTTGA
This sequence comes from Tuber brumale, assembly GCA_014065205.1. Taxonomy (NCBI): domain Eukaryota; kingdom Fungi; phylum Ascomycota; class Pezizomycetes; order Pezizales; family Tuberaceae; genus Tuber; species Tuber brumale. The sequence continues at coordinate 161,917 of JACCEG010000155.1, forward strand.
CACCTCACCACCACCACCACCCAGAAGATCGGGTTGATTGGGGCTATAGGGACAGAAAATATAGACAGTTAAGCTGGAGTAAAAGCATAAGAATTTCCTTTAAAATCAATTTTTGGCATACCATCCCTTGTTGTAACCCCCCTCTGAGGTTGAAGCTCGGATAGCTTTCCCGAAAAAATCCCCTCAATATCCTTGGCCCAACTCCATCAAGGGCTTCTGCTAGGTGCCTCCTAACAGGACCTGAGCAACTTTAAATACGGTGAATGTTTGTTAGGAAATCTCTTGTGTAGCTTTTACCTAAGCTTATTCTAACAGTGCTCAGTTGGGTTGGTGCCAGGTGGGTTCTTGGGCCATTCTGTGGTGCATGACCAGCAAATCCTAATCTTTTGTGTAAAAAAAAAAGGGAGAAAAAACCAGTGTATGCCCTAGAGTCAGACCGGAATTCCCTAGCCCTTGCTCCGGTCTTTACTAATAGAATAGAATAAATTATCGGAATCTAAAATTATTAGGTTCGTTATCCTTTTATGGCTTCCTTCTTCCTGTGATGCGGAGGCACGGCATAGATACAGACCCTCCAGTGAGAAAACCTCCAGAGATTAGACTGTGAGGAACAGGCAGGCTTAAGGGTGTGTTTAGCACATCGTGGTTTGAGATAACTTACCTCGCTCCCTCAAAACAATCTTTGAGACAGCCATCGGCGGCTGACCAACAGGGGAACCCAGAACCTGCTCACATAATCCCTTTCCGCAGGTGGTGATTGGTCGGTTCCAAATTGCCATCTCAAATCATCCTGTGCCGATCACGCCTTGAAAGCCTGTTTGAGATAGATACGATGGAAGCAAGGAGGGTGAAGAACTCAGAACTATACTCGTACCCGATGTAAATACTGTACTCGAGTATTCCGTAAAAATAGGAATAGTTACACCGTGGTAGATAATCTCTTAGTTTGGGGGGAGCGGAAGGAGGGCACCGCTGTTTAGCGCCTCTGAGAGATATAAAAGTACCAAAATAAAAATAAAAATAAAAATAAAAAAGACCCAGACCTCACTAGAGGAGGCAACTTTGATATAATACCATAGCGCTTGGTTTTATTATTTTAGTTCTTGTGGAACCCCTTTGCTAAGAGGACACCGGATTACCCTGTTTATGTCCGGGCAGCAGGTTTTTTGTGGCTGGATTAAGCTTATTTCTTCCTGCTTTCGTCCTATTCACCACAACTAAACCGTTAAACATTCCATTCATTTCTCCCAAGCCATATCTGGAGAACACTGACCCACCACCGCAATGCCGAAACCCCCCGCCGACGCACACAAACCAAGCATGCCACAACGACCGGGTCAAGCACACATGAGCCGGCAGCCCCCCCCCCAGTAGTCGTCATGCTGGTAGAGGTATGCTGCGTAGAGCAACGAAACCCTTAAAATCTTTGACTTTGGTATTTAATCTATATTCCATACAATTGGTAAAGATACTGGTATCCGGAAACAGAGGTGTCAGAATCATCCGACCCCGGCATAAACCCCTGTTTCTCGGCATTTTTGTTTCCGGACACTCTACGAATCGACAAGTGCTAGATGTCAGTATATCTGAAAATGCCATGCCCCCTGCCATTCCTGTCAGTGTTCGAGATAGAGGTTCATAAGTAACTTTTTATCAACGGCCGGGGGTCCTAGGGTGCGTATTCAACCAATTTTTGTTTGTACCTAGAGAGGAACCCTTGATCCGGCATACACCTTACAGCATTTCAAGGCGTACAGTAGTCAAACCCTTTTTTTAAAAAAAATAAAAAAAACCTCCCTTTCTGACTTTTACCCTATCCTGGGGTGGATCTGGAAAGTACACGAGTACCACTGACATGTGTAGGCCCCTGACCAGAACTAATATTAGCTGTACGACCACGCCTACGCGGATAATAACTGGGTGATACTTTCCAGAGGTGGAGCGGGATAGGCGGGATGAGGTTGGCTCACCCAGTTGTAACGCCATCTGGCCATGTGCCTTTAGGCGGTGCCTGGTAAATAGAACCGGGTAAGAGGGCCAAGATCTCCTTAGTCATCTGTCTCAGAAACCAACAGGGACGGGAGGAAATATTTAACATCTCCCTGGTCCAGGTGACAGTTTATATCGATAAATAAAAATCCAGGGACCGCCCACTGCAGCTGGTAGGTTAACGTGCTGGCACAGTCCCAGGTACTTATACATTGCAATTTCTGATATCTGTTCCCGACATTGTAGCCAACCAGGTTCCCCGTAGTACCCAATAATTCTTATACCACGGATATATACAGTACATTACCGATGCCTGCTTAATGCTATAGGTAGATGCGGGCAAGAAGTGGCTTTTGTGAGGAAAAAAGTCTTTGTTTGTATTTTTTCTTTGGAGGTTTTAAATTTAAATCACACCCAGACTCGATTAATTAGCTTTCTCCGCATAATAATTTTTTATAACCCAATATTTTGCTTTCGCATAGGGCGGGTACCGGTATATTGTTTATTTCGGACCAGGCTATCATAGAATCTTCTCTATGTACACGGATGCTACTCCTCAGTTTTAGTTCTTTGACGGAAGCCTGACGGACAAACTTTAAGTCGCTAGTATTTCCTTCTTCAACATCGCGCGTCTATTGATACAGTAGATTAAAAGGCACACGTTGCCAGGGTATTCCTGGATTTGATTTCCGGGGATTGCGTGAAGGCCGTTGTTTATCACTCGGATACCTACGCCGGTAATATCCAGGTCAATGCAGCTTTAAACTTACAGTTCAAGTCACTTTAGGTAGATACTACTACTAATAGTACTCCATTTTTCACCCAACCCCTCGCCGTGATCCTTGAATACCTTCCTCTTTTCCACCTTCTTTCTCTTACCCGCAGATGACCCGGACCCTCACTGGCCTGTTTAAGAGCCCACTCTCGCTCCAATCAGTTATCATACATCGTTCTGCGGATAAACAAGCACTTCCGGGTAGTGCACGGGTCACCCAAGTGCACAAACATATGCACCTACCTAGAATTTTCTCTCGTGGGATCTTGCGCCACGATCTAAGTTATTGCACTTGTACTGTACTGTACTTTACGGTTTTGCAGAGATGTACCGGAGGTTGTGGGTAAGTCTGGCGAACTCTTGGCAGTGTTTACTATGTGATTTGGCGCCAAGAGTTCGTCAGACTTTTTTCTAATCCCTAGTACAGTACAAGGTACCTTCTCAAAGTGCAGATGCGGCATACACAGCGGCCATCCCGCAAGGGTGGGTATAATATATCGGATATATACAGTGCTCGACCTGCTCAGCCTGGAACACATTATATTATAAGCAGCCATGCCGTGCTTCTATTATACAAGTACATGTAATTGATAAACCCCCGCAATCCAACGCACCACTCCAACATTACATTGCTGTGCTCAAAATACCATACCGGGCCAAATTAGCTTATCGATACCGTGATCCCGCTGAAGCCAGTGCACGGTGCTCTCTGCAAGTCCCCCACCCTCCTTGCCTCGCTCCAGCTCGAACAGGCACCCGTCCGCACGTGCACAGGACAACCCGCGGCGTGTGGGAGTGATACTCAAATACCGGTACCGGTGCAGTCTTCAACAGGGGCACGACGAAAGCCAGCAGGTCACGAACAGGGGTATCTGGAAGGCAACAAAGGGAATTCGTCAAGGTAGAGTAACAAAAAAAAAAACACCTGTTACTGATCCCTGTTCGTCGCCCGCCGGTTTTCGTGCCTCCATTGGAGACTGTATATCGTTCGGATGTTAATTAAATAAATAATCAGCACGAGCTAGGGTTCCCCACAAACGGGGCCGCCGGAACTATACTATATTCGGTAGCGGTGCGTGGTTGGTAATTATAGACTTTGGAGCAAGGCTATGATCGTGTGATTCTAAGGGAGGAGGGAAGGAAGGACCTTCCTTGTTTAGCGGGAGAAGTACCGATGAATGGATGGATGGTACTGTATGGGTGAACGGGCTGTTTGGCGGGGCTGCAATGTGGATTAGCGCACAGCGTGGCGATTCGGTAGGCAAAGTACCAAGTAAGGCTATCGTAGCGGAGCCCAAGTAAGGTAGGCCTAAGTCTTCGCTGACAAAACACAGAAATTCTGTAGGCCACATTCGTCTGAACTACCGGTACCCATCACCCGATGCACTAGTATGATAGGTAGATAACAAGCACAGATTTAGAAGTAATAGGATGTATCCAAGTGAAAGAGAAAAATCCGCTGCGAGCCTGCAGAACTTGATCAACCAGCCGTAACTTATCCGCTCCATCAAAAATACATATCCAGGGAGCCTCAGGTCTCCCTCTCCGGAAAAATAGACAAGGAAATAAATAAACAAAGATAAATAGTAAATATTATGATAGTATTTTCCAGGTACCCGCTGGCGTTACACAACTGTAACAACCCTAAACACTGCCACTCTCGTTTCATCTATACTCCAGTACCTGTGGGAGGAAATTACCCGTCTGCACTCCCGCTTCTGGAATAGCTCAGCTAAAATTAGTACACTCACACCCCACTATCCCGGACGGCCAAAATCCGAAGAATCTGTCGGGTACAGCAAGTGATCCGGGACAACAGTTCAGGTTTTGGTGCGGAGAAATTCAGAATTTACATGAGTTCCATACGACACAGCGAGGTATCCGGTTCAGCGTGATCCGGGATAGCGGGGTACGAGCGTAGATTTCGTCCAGATTAGGCGCCTGCAGCAGTCGAAACCCGGCTCTCGGGTTCGCAGATCCTATTAGTAGATTTTCCTGATCTGGTCTGCGGGAGTCAACGTCTGGGGATGCGCGTGTTTTATTTTGGCCACTAAGTGAGGGTGGAGCGGGGGCATGCACGGTAGATCGTGGTGGTGGTGGTGGTGTTATTGTTTATCGAGATCGCGCTACACACTGGGTAAGGTGCACATGGAAGGCGGGTTGTATATAATTGAGCGGGAAAGCCACTTTGGATATCCCCTTCATCACACAGCAAGTCCCTTGCTTTAGGTTTCACAATTTCCAGTTTCGGAGTTCTAGCATTTCATCTATTTTTATTTTTATTTTCATTTATTTATATCTTGTAACCATGAAGCTCACTACTACCCTCCTCCTCCCAATCCTCCTCCAAACCATTACCACCATCGCCGCCCCGGCCGGACCATCCACCGAAGCGCTCATATCCCGCGACCTCAAGTTGCCCTCAGACTACGGAAAGAACTGTCGCACGTCACAACTCGGTAATGGCCTCCAAGATGCCACAAACATTTTCCGCGCCGGCTTCGAGGACGTTCGGACCATGGTGCTTGGAGCAATGCAGCTCAGCCCAACGGCCCACAAAAACTGGTTCCAAAACTGGCTACCTATAGCTGACTACCACCTCTTCCTGAAGCTTTGCGCGAGCGTCAATGAGTACGTCCTCCCGCAATCCGAATTCGGCACCATCTTCGTCGACTGTGAGGCCCCCACGCCCGCCTGCGACCGCTTGAAAGAGCCCGACCACACAACATCCCGCCTCGCCGCCACGAATCCGGAGAATAACTTCCTCTACGCCTGTTCTAAGATCTTCGATTCCGCCCATGCCGAGTACCGTCGGCCACTCAGTTCGCTCCCCGCGTGCCCAGATAAGAGAGATGGAGTGCCGAGCATTAGCAATTGGCAGGTGCTTGGGACCACGCTTACAAGGGAGATCGCACACACTTCGGCGTTGATCAGGAGGATGGGGCCACCGTACCTTTTCACGGATAATCAACTCCATGCTAAGATTGATAGGTTTGGGTGGATGGTTACGCATGCTTATTTTCAGTGGAAGTGTGGGTATGGGATTCCTATGGGGGATGATAAGTGGGAGTACAAGAAAGATTTGGCGAATATAGAAGACGTTTTCCGCCCTTAGGGTTGGTGTTTTCTTTTTGCTTTCGTTGTATTATAATACAGTGCACTTTGCACTTCGCATTTTGATTTCCTTTTTCTTTTCATTGGGTTGCATATGGGTCGCATTTTTCTTGTCGGCATTTACACCTTGAATCTTCATCCAGGTCATTGATGCTTTTACTTCACGTCATTGTTAGCGCTCACGCTCACTATATTAATTTTGTACTTTACCATCTCTACATAAACTAGAACACAAAAAATAACAAAAAGCTAAGCCCCTACACAGCCGGGCGCGCTCACTCGTGAGTGAGGTCTGGCTTTGCAAATAGTAGGTATTTCACAGCTAGGAACAACGCAGCGAAATGCAACACAGCGGGATAGCAAACGTTTCCAGAATCTCGGGAATGGACACTCGGGGATGCTGATTGGTTGGTTTTGCATTCGGCTGTCACAGCCCACGAGAGTTGTGAAAGGGCGCTCCCGGTTATAATCTACTGTGGCCGTTCGATGCAGGGGGAAGTTTCTACCGTACCAGCTCTCTGGAACAGGAATAACTTATCCGTCTTTCCCGAAACCACTCGGCCCGCATCGGAAAAGATCACAGGCTTCCGCTATGGTGCACCGTTCCCACACATAACCATCCCCTAAGTGCGGGTAGGGCTATGATAGCACTTCCAACATTGTGGCACCAGGGGCGCACATGGCCACACCCAACCCCCGCAACAACCTGCCAGCGCCGCCGCAAACCAGCAGTCTCCGGTTAGACATAATTCCATGTATCTAATGGCCGGTTACCCTCCTATTCGCTTCGCTCATAGTCGGGATAAGCAAGTGTGACGGATAAGCAAGTGTGACGCTTCGGTTTTTTTTTTTGTAGACCAAGGTCGGCAACTGGATCACTCCAACCACCCAAACAGCCCAGCGAGACCAATTCAGCGCAATACAGATGTCGGAAGCTATGGAAAAGCTTGAAATGAAGAAGCGCTTGGATGCAGCAATGGAATGGCTAGGAGAGGAGCCAGGTGAAAAGGCGAGTACTGCAGCCAAAATCTTTAATGTCAAACAGTCATCGATTCGTATGCGCCAACACCGAGAATGCCATCAAGAGAGAAACAGTCGCGGTACCTAACCTGTCGAACTAAACCCATCGTGGCTTGATGCAAGGATCGACGGAAATTAGAGGCCTGGCGGAGATAGTGAATTGTAGGGGTTTTTACGGTACTGTTCGTAGAGACGCGAATAGAGAAAGCACTGAGTGCTTTCTTGCATTCCCTGCATTTACCCACTGTTTTAATTACCCCTCTAGGGATATGTATCGGTTGATATGCTGCTATTGCGGGTATCCAGCTAGTAGTATCTATGTTGCGTTGTGAATTTTGTCAGAAATAAAATTTGGCGAAAGGGAAAGTGCTGAGTGGATCCATATCTTATCACTCGTGGAGAGGTGAGTCAGGGGTTACACAGTCTCTTTTGTGTGTGAGAGTGTAGATGTTCCTGGAATATAATTGAAGTTCGCTTATCCGAAACGTTCCTTATATACCCCGAGCGCGAACCCGGGAATGGGGCATTATCAAACCTCCCCGCTGGGCTGTCTACTCTTGGGTGACCGTATTGGCAAAGCCATAGCTATGCACCTGGATCTAGCTTCTTGCTGCGACGATAAAGTATCTTTCGCACACACGGCTCATGCGCCGCGTCTCGGTATGTCAGAGTTGGGATAGAATCGTAAAAGAACATGCACGAAGAACTTAGGGAAAACTTCGGGAGATAAAACAAGCTTTACCAGGCATTGGATAAGGAGTAATAGAATGACGGGTGATGGGCAAAAGACGCAAAGCAGCACCTGGAAATTCTCATACCTAGGTATTCCAGATCACCCACTTTCACTTCCGAAGAGCCCCTTTCGGATCCCCCCACCCCCTACTACGACACCTCATCCTAGAATACTTCCCTGATCCCCCCGCCCCCAAGTAGGACTAAGGTACTAGCACTTTGACTATGGGCAGGTATCTGGGATTGCCGAGAGTACCTTGTAGTTGCCCATGGTCGCTGTCCGAGTAGTATACATGTATGTGGTGAGCAGCTAAATCCATAATCGTCCAAAAAATATCTCCGGAAGCCTACCGTGTAATTCTATTAGATTGTGCACCTTCGGCCTTACGTAGGCTCATGTTTAGTAATCCTCTTATGCTTGCTTCCCCAAGATGTAACCGAAGCTCTTTTCCTTTTTTCTCAACCACTCAAGAACTTCTCTTACAATAACAAGAACAAACAATACAATACAATCTCTCTTTTCGCAACAAATTCCTAAAAGAAGGCGATGTAATATCGAACCTCCTAAGGTAGTAGCACCCCCCTTGGGTCGCTCCTGCCTCTGCTATATCACCTTCAAGGCGGAGAAAGGCGAAGCCGGTGAACACAGACAAGTTATTTCAGGACTCCTGCCCTTACATATATCGTATTGGCAGAACCGGATTAATGGTTGGATTGGATATTCGTGATAATTTCCAGTGCGTTAGCGTAACCTCATCTGAGTAGAGACTCACGTTCCGGTGCCCCGCTTGTGATTTCTTAACACATAATGGCTCGGTCTATGAAAGAAATTTCTTGTATGCAGCGATTTATACGAAGCCTCCAAATAACCATAGCTTAGACAAGGCCGGCTACCTGACCCGGCTCGGCAGGGCCAAAAACTCGGGCTATAAGATAAAACCAAAAATATTTAAATAGAAGCAATGGCTATTGACCCGATCCAGCTGAATGTGCATCTTGGGAACCCCGGTCTTTATTTCCGGCTAGGTATAGCGATGGACACAAACATGCTCGAATGCTCGAGCAAATTGGTAGGCCCTGGTCGAGTTCTCGAGTCTGGTTGATTATGATCGGTTTTTCTCCACCGGTCACTTTCGTATGTCGGAATGTGATAGAAATTTTAAGCAGCTTTTTTCAATTCGATGCCCAACTACCAATTACCCGAAGACCTGTGAACCGGAGTAATTGGCGCTATTTGGCTCGCTTGGAGTGTCGAATACCAGTACCGTCTATACCACTTTCAGAGATGATGAAAGTGAGGACATCTTTAAAACGTGAATTTCGAATAGAAGTGTATCGAAGGATTTAATAGTAGGGAGTCTCAATGAGAATATGTTATCAAATGTGCGGGGTAGGCAGTTTTTATACTAACATGATTGCCCCGACACACATATATGAATAGAGTGATTGATAATGATCATGCACGCTCGAGCGTGATCGAGCATACACGAGCGGATCACGAGGGCCCTGCTCGAGCACGATGTGATCGTGTCCATCTCTAAGGAGCCTGCCGGGAGGGTGCAGCTACGCCTGCGCTAAGTTACCTGGAGCTATAGCAAACCTCCTGAGGTTGGAGTAGCACGTGATACTAGTAATTTCTCCTATGCTGCCAAAATTTGAACATCTGACCGCATTTGTGGTTGACTCTAGGGCGCGGTTCAATGGGCAAAGGTCCTGGAACACATGATACCAAGAAAAATCTTCTTATCCAGAATAAAGGCGATGGATTGAAAGCGCACCACAAATCTTAGAATATTTCTGAAGCACGTGTAAATTGGGTCGTGAATCTTGCGTTCATCGCCATCACTTGTACGAATAGACAGAAAGTGCATAACGGGTTCAACTAACACGCAAAAATTGTTGATTACAGTACCCCCGTACTTAAAAGCCATAAGCAAAAGCAAATATGCGAAAAAAAAAACCCCCAGCCGTTCATATCCCATATAGACCACCTTGCTACTCTAGTGCGCCCGGCAAGACCCAACGGCATCCAGGGATTTACTACAACTCCCGGACTCTGTCCTCTGGCTCCTGGGCTCTCTCTTCCGACTCCCGAGCAGTCTCCTCCAACTCCCGGACACTCTCTTCCAACTCCCCTGGCTTCTCGAATGTCCTCCAAACGTGGGACGGTACCCCGTTGAACGCCTTCCTGAACCTCCTTTCGGAGTTCAGCTCCCTTTCCTTTGCTTCGTCAACCCCCTTCACAACCCTAATCCAAATCCTCCCCACCCTCTCCGGAAACTCCTTATACAACGTGGCATAAGCCTCAGGGTCCGTCTGCGTGCTATCACCGATAAGCACCCACTTCCTTTTCGGCAACCAGGCGAAAACCCTCCTGATCCTTCCCTCTTTATACCGTTGCGTGCCGACGGTCAAGGAGACCACAAACGACTCTAACTCCATCCAGGACATTTCTCGGAGGAGTAATTGACCACGGGGGAAGTGAGCAGATGTGAAGCTTCGAAGGAGCTGGTAGAGGTTGTACGGGCTCGCAGAGAGGTAGAACCAGACGGGCTTGTCGAGGCGCGACTGGATAGTTTGGTATAGTTCTGGCATGCCAGATACGGGCACAGGTATGTCGACGAAGGTGTGTTTTAGGAGGGATTTGCGGTTTCGGACCTCGGAGATTTTGATGGTGTCGTCTATATCTGTTTTTTTATGCACCTTAATACCAATAATCCCTTTCATGGAGAGCGTAGTAAGGGGAACACCGACCAGAGATGACACCCCACCCAACCTCCTCCGCAAACGCCGTTCGCATAGCCGCCTTCCCCTCGACCAACACCGCGGAACTCTCAACAACCTGATCGTCGACATACCCTTCCCCCGGCAAAACAAGCTCATTGGTACTGATCCCGTATTTTTCCGCCGGTCCCAGCGTCAAAACGCCGGCCCCGCCATTCACCCTCCCTTCACTAGCCTTCCCACCAAACATAACATCAACATACTTCCTCGAGAGAATTCTGTTCAGAAACGGCTCCACACGCTCAGCAATCCTGGCTTCTGCCTCTTCGTCCCCGGCGAAGCCCAACAGGTCCGCTACCTCTGCGACGACTTTGGCTGCGTCAGATCCGGAGTCCTCGTCGAAGTAGGCGGCTACGAACTCGGCGCTCCATTTCCCGGGTTGGCCCGGGGTGGGGAACGCAGTGTTGTCGAAGAGCCATACTTCCTGGCCTTTTGTAACGGGGGTTGGAAGGGCCCGGTCTAGGCCGAATTTTGAGCGGAGCCCATTTAGAAGGGAGAGGGCCAAGGTCATGTTTCGTGTTGCGTTTAGGACTGAGGAAAACATTTTGGCGGTTTGGGCAGGATATATATCGTTAGCTGGTTTGGGAGTCCAGCTGGAGTCCAGCTGGGTGGTCAGATACTCTAGTTATAGTAAGTCTTCTGCCTAGCACTGTTGAACTTACTGCGCCGAACTCCCTACCCGGCTGATATGATGAAGAACGAGGCGGATGGAAAGCGAGGGTACCAAGGCGAGACAGTGGTTTAAGTCATGGGTGAATCCAGAACACGCTAGTGACCCACTTGATAACCCTAGATAGGGGTTTCATATTCTGGGTTAGGAATGCCTAGAGGGAGGTTGGGTGGTTGCCGCTTGCTTTGACCCATTGAAGTCGTTCTTTGTGTTGAGTGAGTAGGCTGACAACAGGGGTGGTTCCTTGGCAAAATGCCGTAGGAGCTCGCGATCAGCCATCCTGTTGCCTACGGTACCGGTACTGCTAGGAGCTGTGGAAGAATGACGGGATGTTCTGGTTGATTCCTGAAGCCGCGAGGGCCCGGCGGATCGTCCCAGAACCTTAATGATTTACGGAGAAGGTTCTTTTTATTATCACGGGGGTGCGCGGAGGAATGGGGATACAGGTATGAGTGGAGGCAGAGATAGGTGTGGTGATCCATAGAAGAATCAGGATGCTATCAAGTATACTCGAGCACACCTGTCTCTACGGTTAGTTTACTTTGGCAGACAAGAATCAGTCGAAGAGAATGATGTTGTCGACCATACCTTCTCTAAATTTCCTACAGTGCCCAAGTCCCAAGTGAATCCTCCTCTCTCTACCGCTGCGCCATCTACAATACTACCTTAATACCTTCAGCACAAGCAATGGTCTCCATGTACCGTACTAGTGCTAGTATGGGAGAGCTAATAGTTGGGTGTAACGTTGAAGATGACGGCTGAGGCTGGGTATCGTGGTCATGCTTCAGCTATGCTGGTAGTACAAGGAAGGGCTACCGGTATCTGAGCTACAAGTACTCGATTACGCTAGTACTCAAGGCAGTGTTGCCATGGGGTCTCGGCGATGGTGACTGCTGTACAAAGAATTCGGTCACACTGCCAGTCTCACGACTTGTCACGCAGCCGAGAAGTCGCACCTCCGCATCTGCAGACAAAACAATGAATAAACGAGGTAGCCTGCCGGTATTCCTAAACGAGATCCAATGACCTGGTTCATAAGGCTCTAGGACATATGGTAGCCAAATTGAATCCATCATCTCTGACAATAAGTGTCCGAAAACAGGGGTCGTGAATTCGTATGGGGCCTAGATAGGCACGCATTTTCTGCCATATATTTTGCGAATCTGTTTCCGGGTACCGTACTTGTTTCCTGGGACGAGCAATCATGTTAAAAAAAAAAACACTACCCTAAAAAACGGGATACCGTATTGAGAGTGACGCCCGTTGGATGAGTGGGGCAAACCACAGCAAAACAATTCCCCCCTCAGCCCCCGGCTAAGACGAGTGAAAAGGGAAATGCAACCGACCTTACTAGGAGAGGCAACTACAACATCCTAGCAAGATCTTAGGAAACAGAACAGTATCTGTCTTAGACGAGATGACTGAGATAAGCAGATTAGCATTACAGTAAGGGTATATCTTGGAATTTTATGTGATGGTCGCTTCTGAACTGGGTCATTGCATGCTTCATCTCTTCTTCTGCTGCTCTTTGTATACCGGTACCCTAGTTTCTCCCCCAAGCGATCACCCTTCAACTCCTTCCAGCAACCTCCATAATAATATTATTATCACGTAATATAGTTCTTGGAGGGCAACCCACTCTGTCCTTCCGGTTCATTTTTCTGTGGGCACCGCTACAGACCTTAGGTAATACTTGCACCGAAATCTATACCGGTAGCTGGTCCTCACAGAACCATCTACACTAGGCCATCTCCAACTTGTTTGACAAAATCGAGCTCAGGTCCCAGATCCTTGGACTCTTGGCTGTTCATCGATGTACCGGTACTAGTACTTGTATAATAGTTTGTGGGAGGGCGGACGAGGGATGTGTGAAATTAGAATGGCCATATTTTCCGCATTTTGATGCGGCCTTAGTGTGCTACCACCAAATGCAGTAATGGACCGACCATGAACTATTCCCAAGAACTCTTAGCTAGCTTCTCTATTGATTATCCAGCCCACCCTTTCCCCGTTTTTAGTGCACTTCATTCACCGGAATCTCACTCACATAGCTACGTTCTGTGGTTGTTTCTTAGATGATCCCAAGCTGTCAGACCAACTCATAGCCCCGTCTGTGAGTCAGCCCGGCCGCAATTCTAACGAGCCCGGGTTTGGCGAGTCTAGGTTCTATCCGACGGGAAAGGTCTAGCGGTGCATGGGTTGCCACCGGGTCAATGCCTAAACCGACTACGAGTACCGGCGGAGCCAGAGCCCACGGATGCAGTTTAGTCACAGCTAGCGCTAGCATATGGTAATGGACATTTGCTGAAATTGGTTCGGTAATTCAGGTCCGGAGTGGTACTGGAGCAAATTTTGGTTGCTGGATGGGACCCCGAAATATTCCGGAGATGGGTGGACGACACTATCGGTAGGGACTGTTGGATATGAGGATTAAAGGATCGCCCATGCCGCCGGAATTTCATGAATATTGGCCAAAGGTCTCTAGAATCCTTACAATGTTTCGGTTTCGTTCTCATTAGTTAGTCCTTTCAGCTCTATCAGACCCAACATCGTCAAGGAGACCCCATGCAACATTATAGCTGTTGGAAATGCAGCTCGGCATGCTTTGGTTTTAGTCTTTTTTTTGTTCTGTGGAAGTGCGCGTGTTTTTGGAAGGAAAGCATCCTGGCTACGGGAATGGATGTGGAACTTTGGTTTAGCTTTGTTGTTAAAGACAGAGGAAGGCAGGTGTTATGGAGAAGCATTTCTTTTGTCCGGGAATTATGCAGAATGTTCTTTTCTTGTTATCAGGTAGGGGGTTGACAGAAGGAAGTGGATATCAGTGGTGATGGATGGAAGGTTCAGAATGATGCTATGTTTTTTCATATATACTCCTGTTACTACCGTCAGTTTGGCAAGTAAGACGCATACAACCTAAGTTGCTCGCTATCCTTCCCTACTATCCTCCCTCATTGTGGTGCCGTATTTTGCTATTTTGTTTACTAATAGCTGCTCGTCACTTCTACCCTATGTCCTGTATGAGTGTTGTGGCTTTGTTCTTTCGCAGTTTTCATAACAGCCTATGGATGTTCTGTCCCATAGCCGAGGGATTCGGTTAGGGGAGAGGATATTCCCCGTGCCAGGTGGAAGACTTGCCCCGTGGCACAGAACCTATGATAGTATATATAAGTTCTATCAATGTTGCCTGCTTCAGAGAAAATGGACCCGAAGTCCTCCTTCAGCTGATGCAATCCAGAAGTTCCCGCTAGACACTTCCCGCATTCCTTAATTCCCATGCTCCTCAGTAGTAGCGAGCAGGTTGTCCAACAAATATCCAGCACCCCAATACACCCACACAAAATTTGTGATTTCTAACACAAATGAAGTCGCCTACTCGGATTCGGTTGGCAACGGAATCTGACCCTCATGAGAGTGTCTGCAGATAGCTCCTTTCTGTTCAATTGGAAAGCGACATCGAGACTAGACGAATAACAAGACGTTTGCGCACTCAATGACCGGCCTATCCCCGCACTTTGTCGAACAACCCTGCGTTGTTTCATCTTTTATCACTCGTACCAGCTGTCGGCGTAAACCCGGTGAGCATAGCTAGGTGCCCAACCCTGTTGAGGATATAGGAGAGGTGGAAAGTTTGGCTCTCATAGCGTTGAGATAAACATGTTCATAAGTACCCCATCACTCCTCGCGGTTGTTTCCAATCCGCTCACTCCACCGGTTGCCTCTGAAACAGGTTTCGGCCCACCCGAAGCCACCGGTCACACAACAGAACGATGTATCATACTCAAGTACTCGATCAACTGCGGGGATAGATACCAAGTTGTGCTAGGGTGTAGAAGGCACGTGGTATCTCCTGGACTATAACCTGTCGTCTAGCTTCCACTTCCTTACGACTCCACTTTTTCCCCACCCAAAATGGCGGCCTCCACTTCAAAAATCAAAGCCCCCTCGACGAAGATTTACGACATACCGGCGTCGGCGGTCTGGAGCCTCCTCGAGGTTAATCGGAGGGCTAAAAATGAGATTGACAGAAGTGAGTTTGAAGGACGATAAAGTGAAAATCTTGCACCAGAGCTAACTTGGTGATGTGATGCTTAACTAGAGATAAGGGGTGTCTGGGACACATACCTTAAGGACCAGGAGGATCAATTCTCCAAGCTTCCGAAGGAACTTGTCGATAAGGCGACGGAGGAGCTTGTACGCGAACTGCCCGAGATCTTTGAGAAATGTGAGGGCACCTGGTTCGCCACTTGGGCCTTTTTTCACAGGCACAAAGGTAGATTCCGCGAGTCTATGAAGGCGGGTCCCTCATCCAGGGCCGGAGGTGCTGAGAATGAGCCAAACCAACCCCAGGGTAGGTGAAAGCCCCCCCTCCCATTGAACACAAAATATCAGCCTCCCTAGTGGGGATGTACAACCTTCAAATCACCGGAACTAACATGTGCCTTGTCCTCCTCCTAGATGAGAACATTGACGCCCCTGAGGTCGATGCACCGGAGGATGATTAAATCCTCACCTCTCCAAATCACATGCAAAAGTCACTTGGGATTTCAGGACATAGGCACCATTAGATGCTCTCTTTCATATATATTCTTATTTCATTCGTGCTTCACCGCCAAAATATTATACAGTTGAGGATGCAATCTCCAATTCGACTCAAATAATCGCGAGATATGCATCCGTTGTTAACAGATTAATCACCATCAGGAGTTCTACTTACCCGCAAAATGAATTAAGCTTGTATCCTTTCTAGCTGAATATTGGCCTGACTCAGGTACGAGTTCCTATTCAGTGGGATCCACAGTGATCTCACACACAATCCAAAAATGGTCTTCCATCAATGCTTTATTGGGGCACTTAGGCTTTGGCAACCCTGGGCTAAGCACCAATACCAAACTAAAATAAAGCGAGTGGGCCACAATTCCCTCCTTCCCCCGGGTGCCTCCATGAAGCCGGAGAACTTAGTTCCCCTTTGAGATGGTCCCCGCGGACCTCCTTGATTTCTATCACCGGTATCGTACTTTGTGCTCGGGTCGACAAGGTAGCACCGGATAGATACAGGTTTCTCGCAAATGCACCCCGCCCCACGGTAGGGAAAGGAGAGCCTGCTCCTGGCACCTTGGTTGCCAACTCGCTTGTACCGTTTGAGAGAATATTTACTTTTCTGTGTATCGCCTTCCACCTCATTCATAGAAATAAAAATCTCTAGACGAAAATATTTGAAAATTCTAATGACAAAAGCAGCAGGCCAGATTGCGCCCTATGGCTGCTTAACGCTACACCCTGTATTTCTTAGAACCCGCTGTAGTGTCGCACCACAACATGCACACGCGCCAACAAACTCACTGTTTTTGCTGGTGGCTTACGGTCCTCATTCACCTTAACCATGGTACCGCCGCGCTTTGAGTTACAGCGGCGTGCAAGTGCCGTCAGCCATGTGCAACACAGAACTGATAACACAGTCGGCCGGGAAGTGGGGAAGTGAATCAATCAAAACACACCAAAAATTGTGGTAATCTCAATAGATGTCCAACTGCAGGGGGGGGACTGCGGTAGCAGATATTCCCTATAGAAAGTTAGGATCATATTTTAATTTCACCTTCTTTGAAGCCCGGATTAAAAGGGGGGGGGGGGTTTTGGTCTTTTTTTCCTTTTTTTCCTTTCTTTCAAAAAATAAAAGAAAAAAAGATAATATATGAGATCCCCGGGTCCGAGTGCTCTCTAAAGTAATTCAATTCTAGGTCTGACCCACTCCCCGGACCAATACGGTACAAGCACACTACTACCCCGGTGCTGTACGTAATACCTTTTTGTAAGTAATGCGGTGGGCTAATCGGGGTCTGAGACATCAATCAGTTGCTCCGAGGAGTGTGTACCGCGGTTTTACGCCACCCAGTACTATTGCAATTCTACTGGAGTATCACACAGTGGTGAGTTGTTGAAAGGGGATTATTGGAGGACGTTTTGTAGCGGTTTTTTCGAGGTGAGGGGAGATTGGAAGGAAGGAGGGGGGAGAGGGGAGGGGGGGCAGAAGCTTATTTGTGGAGAGATAATATAGTTGATTTTTATTAGGCTTGACCCTTTAGAAAGCTGGGCATGAGATAGTGATACTTGCAATCTCGTGCAATTAATAGATTCACCAAGAATCCTTATGCTATATCACGGGTATCAAATAAGCCCATACAAAAAATATATATGTACCACTAGTTTCAACTCGTATGGTTCGGTCTGCTCCTATCTATAACCAAAAATTTTGACTGCTACCATAATCAAAATAAAATAAAAACGAAAACTAACAGCACGGATATTGCCCCGGCAATTACCCGTAATCCAGCGACATTTGCGAACACAACTGCTGCCGCATAGCCCTATAATTGAACCCTCTTGCCCAGCTCTCGGTGTCACGCGATGGCGGTTGCTCTCACCAACGTCGTTCAACCATCAGCGGAATGGCCCCCACCTCGGTAAAGTATTTCGGGAACGCGCCATACCACACGGACCACGGGCCGAGCCGGGCAATATGTCGTGCTGTGGTGACGTGCCGGGGTTTAAGACAGGTGTGGTGTTTTTTAGGTTGGTGCGTGTTCGGGACTTTTTGGGGAGATTCCCCTGGCTGTTACAGCTTTCTGAGGTGTAGAATAGGCAAGGGGCATGGTGTGGTATGGTTTGAGATTGTGAAGAGGGGAAGTGCTCTACCGTAAATTCTGGATAACCTCGACCCACTGCTAAACCCCGTAAGGCAGCCACTGTTTCTCTTGAGGTCTAATCCTGTTGCAAATTCGATTTCCTGGGGACAGTAGCCGCCATACAGAGAACAGCACCGGGTGGAGTTTGCCCGGAATTTACGGCACTCTATGTGCTATGCTGGTAGGAAGTTGGGGTGGGTCCAGCGAGTGCCACGTTGTGTAGTGTATGGCAGGGAAAAAGTATTTGGCTGAGGTATCGGGGAACTTCCGGGGTATGGTGCTATGTGCGCCCTTAGAAAGTGGGAAAGTTTGATTTTAAGAGTGTTTTCGCAGGATTATGCCAATCAAATGCTACAATAACGCCTCTCTTCCAGTATCGAACCATTTTACCTGGTAAAGCGGGGGCGCAGGGAACAGTGGAGGGACAAGATTCGTGATATCTGCGGCTCACAAACAGATGTCCTCCCTACCTATATGTTAAGAAAAAAATAGGTCCTAATCTAAACACTTCGGTTGAGTCTCCCCTGATTTCTTTTCTTTTTCAGCCTGCATTTTAGGTTACTCCTGGGCCTGGAACCGCAAAAGGACTTCCTATCAGAAGACCGTTCTTTATTAAACAAGAGAGGAGCCCTCTCTATGTTAATGATGGGATAAAACCCCCACGGAAGCTAGTACCACATGTTACTATCGAACGAATTTACCGTCCGGTTAGGGATCGTACCCTCCTGGGGATAGTCCTTCAAAGTTTCCACAGGCGTCCAACTTAACAAAGTAAAATTCCATGGAGGTAGAGGATAAGATTGATTCAAAAGTCATGCAAATCTGAAGACCCTTGCCTTCTGTTTTAGCGAGTGCTCTCACACGAGTGCCCGCAACTGCCACAGAGGAAGATGTCCGAATTATCGAGATTATGGACAGCGGGGTATAACAGTGTAGAACTAGGAATTCAAGCAGGAAACACACATAACTTATGGACACCCCACCACGTTGATATGGCATTATGGCTCAACAAGTTAAGAATTCTTTACACGGGTTAAATTGAGGGTCGCAAAATACCGCACACGATGATCACCTAGACTGCCCCCGAGGATCGATTCTAAACGACAACAGGGTTAAACGAAAAAAGAAAAAAAGAAAAACCACAATAGATCGAGGATCGAGATATTACGTGGAACTCTCAAGCCGCCCGAAATAAGTGAAAGTGCCCCACTTCTACCACTCCCAGCTAGCCGGATAGGCCAGCTACTTCTCCGGCACTACCTCAATATCCTGCAATACCGGCACTAGGAGTAACTTATCTTCTGCCGCTCCCTGCAGCCGTGGCAGTGGCGAACTTTTCTGCATTTTGATAAACACAGCTTAGTATGAGTACAGGCAACCCGAGCCCGGCGGTCGCGACATCACTAGAACGGCCTATGGCTTCGGACAAGCCCGGGAGGTCAGAGAAACGCACCCTATCGCCGCAGGATTGTGGTCACTAGCTATACATCAGAGAACTGAGGCGAATGAGGAAAAACCAGTAACCTTCCTGCTCTTTGTTTTTTGGGCCATTGGAATATCTGATCCGCTATATCAAGCATTCCCGGACCCAAGATCTGGGGAAAAGTTGTCATCTTTAGTCTATCATATCTTACCCAGTAACTGGCGGTCTGCAGAAAACCCCGCCGTGCACCGCTCAATCCGATTTAGGAAAAAAACCAGCCAGTCGGTGTTATGTCTGAGAGTATAGATATGAGTTGGGAGTGGTGGTAAGGCCTGCCTATTGCTAATGTTGGAAGTTGTTTGAAGATGGCACTAGCGCCAATATGGAGGAGCTCAATGGGGGGCATGGGGACTGTGGAGATTGTGGAAGATGATAATGGGGCTCAAAGGTGTCATTAATGGAGAGCTCTAGAGAGCGGGAGCCTTTACCTTATATCCCTTTTGTCAAGGGAAATTTCAGGGGATGTTCTTTCTATTACCTTCTTTTGTCCCTTGCTCTAACGCCATGGAAAAGAGGAGGCTCCCGTAGCGGACAAGAGGTGGTTTTGGGATTTATTGTGTTTTATCAGAAGCTCCTGCCGAGGTGAGCAAAAGAAGTTACAGGCAACCACGACAACCATTATTCTCTCATTCGAGCAAACAATTTTATTCACATCCATACACCATACAGGTCTGGGAACATTAGCAAATACAAGATAGTCCTGAGGCTAAATTTAGGGGCTGGGGGCAAGATGGAGTAGGGCACCACGGTAGTATCAAGCTACAGTGGTTGTGGATATAAAGGTGAGGAGGAAAGGTTTATTGCGGGCGGGAGTTCACCTCCGTGTGACGGTATGGTATTAGGGTAGTGGGTAGTGCTGGGTGTTTGGGGATAAGTGACTCTGTTAGCGGAAGTGCCATAATTGCTTTACAGAAGAAATACGGCAGCAGTTTGATCTAAGTGCATTGCATACTGAATTTACGATGCACCAAAGTTCTGAGGGGAGCGGGTGTGCCCGCCTAATGGTATGGAGATTGGTGATAGTGTTTTTCCGGAAACTCGGTGGGTTGCTATAGTAAATACCCTACCATGTAGAGTTTAGAGGAGTCTTGTGGTGAGGTTTGGTGCGAGAACCAGTACCGAAGTGTATTGTGCCATAGTGCGATACGGTACTTGAGCGCCGTAGATATCCAGACCTCCACTCATCGTTCTCCCAACCCCAACCAAATACATTACCGTGAGGAATTGAGTAGATGATAATACGCTAGGACGTTGGAATTCCCCTTCTCGGATACGCGGAGGGAAAGCCGCAACCTTAGTCTTCAGTTGAGACAAGCAAAAGGAATATGCACAGCGCCTTACTAGGAGAGGCAACTACAACGTCCTTGCACTCTATCATCTATTCAAGCATTTACCGCACGATCACAACGCCAACAGAAACCTTATTGGGCGTCTGTTGCTGGTCCCATCAGAGAAATTCTTCCCGTGATCCTATGGTAAAGTGCTGCCTTTGTAAGACCATTCTCTATCCAAAGACTTGTTCGCTAGCTCAACTTCAAACTACAGTGCCCTATTGCAGGCCCCTGAAGTAGTAACATTAATGACCAATATCCCCGCGAGATATACCCCGACTACAGGAATTACCGGCAATACAGTGCCGGCAGACCAATTACCCGAGGGCCGTCCGGTCCAATACGCAGATGTTGTAATACCAGCATCCTCCCTAACCCTCCCGAGGAACCCCAATCCGTTGGTAGGTTAGCGGCCGGGAAGGACAAATATCTTATAGTGAAAGGTCGGTGTATAAACCAATCAAGGAGATAGTAGCTGATACTGTGCGGAACGGTAGAGGAAGCTTTGTACTGTACAGTACTTGTACCTGAGGAGCCTCAGGTGGTAGTGTACCATAAATATACACCCCAAGAGATCGCCTTCCCGGATTGGGCAACCATGTGACCAAATCACAACACTCAGTGCTTGGCAAGTATCTAATTAAACTTAAAATGTGTAAGTACCGGTCCGGTTCCACACAGCCCAAGTTTATTTGTGCTCCTACTAGACGGTACAGCGCAAGCAAGATCTAGTAAGTTAATATGCTGTTGTAGAAATGCTGACCTACGGGACCCTGCTGCACGAATACTTCCACTCAACCTGATCTATCCGAGGAAACAAGGTACGGTATTTTCCGTATCCCCGGGCGTACTGGTGCAGTCCAATTCAATACTCGAATAGTGCTTTATCCGACAATCCAACATAACATTTGTACCCTAATTAGACCAACCAACTTTATCGTCCACCGCCCCTCTCACAACCAACCCACCGTCCGCTGCAAGCAAGGTTCGAGCCGCCTCCCGGCCCGGAGCCCTGCTAAAGCAGCACCACCCCAAATCCCCTGCACTGGTATGGTGGGGGACACCTGATGGAGTGGTGAGGTTATTTATTGGCATTTTCTTGGCACTATTTTACAAATCCCCTCTATTCCAAACCCAAATAGGAAACCTCTCCGCATATTGCACAATTGGTTCCATTATTACTCTCACTAGCGCGATCTCGATCCCACCTTAACAAATTTCCACTGTAGTGTGTTTTAAATCAGAGGTTCCTCTTCTACAACCAATATCCTATTCTCGCCAATATTGCAACCCTCCAGTCTCCTTGAAACTTGATGCGATTCTTGTTGGGGCAAATTTTGATGCGGCCTCTCCAGTGTCCCCCACCATAGCATTCCCTCACCCGGGGAAATTAAATTGCAGAAATCACATTATAACCAGAAGCTGCTTCATCAGCAACCCCCACCCATGTTATCTGTCCATAGCCGACCTAGTTTTCGGGCACCGGCACTGTCTCCAACTGGGCACGACGAATACCGTACCGGCCGGTGATGAACAGGGATTTTTTTATTCCAGGAGGGGAAGTGAATTCATCAAAGTAGGGTAACAAAAAAAAATCCTATGTCTGATCACTATTCGTCACCGGCTGGTATTCGCCGTGCCCCCGTTAGAGACTGTGTTGGTATACTATATTTATTTAATGTGTGTTTCTCCACCTCTACGAGGAGGAAGTGGAGCAGTTTTGACTAACGGGGGACGTTGTAATAGCACCTTCACGGATCTGCGATACCGCTCCTTGCAGGACTATAGTTGATTAAAGTCTGCATTCTCATATTCTATTGTTCAAGTACCCCACAGGGGGTACCAAAGCACAAACTTGCGTCGCACATAATTACTGCGTTGGTATAATAATTCTATCTTTTGTTTATGTTTGGGTTGAATTTGCTGTAGTGTGTGACTATTTATCGGAATTGTTACTCCCCCGCTTCCTTCATTCTGATCTTGGGGGGTACTAATATCCCCTACAGGTCACTAAATTTCGATGTCCACATCTCCACTATTGTCCTTGGCTCACTCCTCTACACCACGAGAATAGTGGTCGTGTGTGTATGGTGTTGAGGGTATTTCCCAATAGCCATGCGTGGTATTGTGGTGCTGGCCGAGGTGCGGGGGGAATAATAAGGACGCTAAGGCCCGCACCGCCGGCGCCCCCACAGGAGGTGCGCCAACCGCATAACGAAGAATACCGGTAGACAATGTCACGATAACCACGAGAATTATTATCTAATAGCAACTACAACTGTTGTCCTCCTCCCCATCACCGATCACAACCCCCGTCCGACACCCTCCTTGCTATGGCATCACCATAATCTCATCAACCATCAGTCACTCCGGCATCCAAGTAAGCCTCTTACCACTAGCCACTAGACAATCTGATGAGCCGATACGGCTCGTGCTGTGGCGTGGGGATAGGAGCGATAGGGAGCATATGAAATGGTAGAAGAGGGTAGGTGTTTTCCCGGGCACTAATGAGCCGACGGGGGGTCTTTAGGAGTTCTAGGGGTTTTTTATTTCTTTTCCCCCTAGGATTAGTGTGGGGTTGTGGGGGTGGGACAGCATTATCAACATTATTTCTCTTTCGGGTTTTGGTTGATACATTTGGAGTAGACGGGTATACTGGTACTGCATTATACACCCTTTTCTTCCCCGGAATTCGCCAAAACTCTCAAAAGGCTTCTCAACACTACGTAAACCCGAATAATACAGCCGAGAGTCCACCGCTAAGGTTGTTGTGAATCATGAAGGTCTATACTGCAATAGTCCAGGGTGTTAGCACTGGGGACCTCGGCTTGAATGTTTTGAGAAGGACTCTCTGTTACTGGGGTGCCCAAGTCCATTTGGTCCGGAGTAGCTGCGGCGGTGAGAAGGCAGGTACGGGGGTCAGGATTCGGGATTCGGCTATTAATAGGAATCGGGCGAGGTCTCGTAGATATTGGAAGCACTTAGTTAGAAGGACGGTTAGTTTGCGGGTGGCGCTTCCGGAGGATGGGGAATATCTTCGGCCGAGAGAGAGTCAGCTATAGTGGGAATCTGGAAACATTGTTGGAAGTCTGATGATTCTAACGGTGGTGGAAACGAGAATAAGTATTTCGGGGAGGTCAAGTTTTGTATATGTGGGAGATGTCCACCGGTCAAGCTAAATGTAGTAGGCATTTTTCTAAATAATAGCGAAATTGGGTTACGGGACGTGCAGTTACACAAGCTAGAAAAACTGTGCTTAGTCCGCCCCTGGACAGTTGTAGGTCCATGCATCGTAACTTAATATTGAAGGCCTAGCATAGTAATTCATGAATACGACCCCCATCCACAAACACTCCCTTCTATTACATCCTAGAAAGAAAGCCCCTCATTGATACATCTAGCAACTGTTTACTCCTTCCCGTTCCTACCAAATGCACAAATTTTAATTCAAAGCCATTCCAATAGTATAGATGCCTTGAGCTTAGTATCCACTCACTCACACACTACCCCCATTACCATACACCACCAAATATTCCCTGTCCCCTTTCCCCCACTTCTAGCCTAATGAGCATGACCCTGATTTTGAAGATTTCTTTTCCCCTTCCTGAACAATGCACTTCGGGCATACTATTCAATAAATTCAAGCGGAAAATATACCTCCTAACTGCCTTCTGAGGAGCGCGTATTATGATATCGGGGAAAGGCTCTTCCACCAACGCCAAAGTATCATTTTTTTAATTCAAAATAACAGCATTCAAGTGATATACTAGCATGATAATCCTAAGATCACCGACGTCCACTACACATCTCGTGATCTGCATAAGTGATTGGCTGACGCAGCTGCACCAGCATGTCCAAATAAATGCCTGCAAATCCCATTCAGCCCATAACCCCTGCTTCACATGATCACACGTTGCTAGATCCCAACTTCCTGAATAGCAATATACGCGATGCAGCCAGCCATCGGCATCGGCTCTGGCCATCACATCCCTGGCATTGAGGAAGAAATCTAGAGATATCAAAGCATTGTACTCGAGCGGTCAGGGTTATTCTTTCACTCGCCTGGTTTCTCCCTCTTTGCCAAAAATCGAGTGATAATTTATGGTTAAGAGCAGGCCGTTCGGGCTCACGGTACACAGATCCAAATTAACTATTTATCTGCTTCTCTTTTTTTATTTTTATTACTTGCTTCGTTGTGGGCTTTAGTTCGTCTGCGGTAGGATATTGGGGGTGTGTTCGGGTGGTTGTGAGAGATTCCACAGCCTAGGCCCATGGGCTACTTCCCGGTGACTCCTACATCCTCGCATGATACAGCATGTGCTATTTGTAGTAACTTCTGCACCGCACAAGCAAGTGCTCATTGTACTAGTATTTCTTAGCTAGTACCGAGGATTCTTGTGTCATGTAGTGCAAATGTATACCCACTCAAAGTAATATCCGCCCCCCTCCCCCACGAGGGAGTGGGTGTGATCTTACATAATATTTTTCAATCACCAAAGGCAAAACCACCCCCCCATTACAGCCGTATCCAGAATTGCACCCACGGAGCGTTTGTCTAGATCTCTTGCAAGCTAATCCGGAAGTGGGCAAAATAAGGCAAGTTTCGGAATGCCCGTATCTTTACACTTGCTCAAGAACAAAAATTGTGATCAAAAGAAAGAGCCGGTGGCGACACGGCGCGACGAGAAAAGAAACTTATACGACCCACACAAACAATATAAGAGAAAAGAAGGAAACTATACAGGATGTCTATCGAGCTTGCCAGAAAGCAATAAAATACATAGAGGAGAGTGGAAGAGGGTATGAAAGGCAGGAGATCCACTATATCCCAAAATTTCCCCAAATCTTTGCGCATCTCTAATGTCAATCTAGCATGACTAACTAGTGCCTAACACCAGCGTACTCCATCTGCTATTTCTGCGTCTGCACCGTCCGAAACTCCGTAGGTATAGGATGTTGCGAAGTCGGCAGAGTACCGGTATCGCCGTTGAGAACGACCAAGTGCCAGCCACAGCACTAGTGCGTCCAACAAATCCGAGTCTGAAAACGGCACCCGCCAGGAGGCGAAAGGTGACGGAAAATGTGCAGATTAGCATAATTTATGAGACGCCACGCCCAAGCTCCCAGGGCATAGCAGCCATGTAATACCATTCGTGGTGAATCTTTCGACAGTTCAGTCCATGAACCTAAAGTTAGCCTTCTCAATCCAAGTCCGTGCATTCGGGGAGCCCCTTCTTGGGTTATCGTAGCCCCCTTCCATATCGAACTGGCTACAAACCCGGGTTGTTTATCTAATACTAGAAACTGCCATTACAGCCCTCCATCCATCCTGTCAATTCCATGTTCCACATTTTGGGCTTTCCGAGTCCGGCTGACATGGGGAGCATTTCTGGCATGCTCTAGAACTCCATGGAGTATCAATTCCGGTATTGGTAGGCACTGGAAGGTACACCTGGTTGCGCTGAACACCGGAGAGGAAAGGCCGAAAAAAGAGTAAAAAACGTCTCTCGGCGGTCTGGATCCTTCCCCACAATATTCAACATTCATTATAGGTAGATAGTATGGAACAAAAAACACTTTATGTGCATTGCGGCTTGACCCTCTTTCTATCTACTTTCCCAATTCTCTTTGCCTTCTGTTCTTGGAAGGACCCAATGGGTTTCTTGGATCAACCTGGGTTATGATCGGCGGGGCGGTTGGATGGGGTGGATATTTTTCTGGGCCCGGATCGGGTCGAATTGGCTCAATCTAGCCCCCGATCGATGCATCGGGGGGGTTGTCGGGCAGCTCATGAGCAGTAACAAGTAGTAAAATTATGAGTGCATTAGCATCCTGAATATTACCTCTAGCTTCGTGACTATTCCGGCTAGCCCTTAAGACAGAATTTTCAACCTTG
The DNA here is from genome assembly GCA_014065205.1 of Tuber brumale. Lineage (NCBI taxonomy): Eukaryota > Fungi > Ascomycota > Pezizomycetes > Pezizales > Tuberaceae > Tuber > Tuber brumale. The sequence continues at coordinate 188,391 of JACCEG010000155.1, forward strand.
AACTCAAACCATTCGCCAGCAGTGGTTTCATGACCCCCTTGAGGAGTTGGCCTTTGCAGTTGAGTCTCGCCATGAATCGAGCGAACAATGCCGGTGATTTCCCACAAGAATCAAGATAATATATCTTGAGCATGTGCAGATACGATAGCGAGTGATTCTTACCATTCCTCGTCAATTAGCTTGGTCCCCATAATGCGATAGGGGGGTAATAGATTACCTCGGGCTCTTGGCAGAACCATGGCCCTCACGAGTAATCCTGTTGGAGGGCTCTTCCGTCCTGACGGTTGTCACTTGGCCTTCCATTGTGTTCTCCCAAACTCCGACGTTTCCCGCCGTCACGAACCTTCTTCCCGTGTCCGCCCACCACTCACGGTCACCAATGAATCTGCGGGCTGTCTGCTCGGGCACTCCATGGGAACAAGATCCCTTTTCACTGTTAGACCTTTTGGCAGTGATAGCTATGTGCTGTACCATTCGTCTCTCACGGAGGGGAGGTTTGGTAAAGGAATATTCCACAGAGCTCGTAAAGCGAGTGCTAGGGAAGGAGGATAAAGCATAAAGGCGAAGTTTGATAAAATGCTGATACAGAAAACGTTGCGTGAAAGGAGAAGAGAAGAGAAGAAAGCAAATCCAGAACCAAGTCCTCCATATCTCTCTCAAGCTTGCCCCACAAACCAGGGTAGAGTCATAACAACTGGAGGGCAATCCCCTCATTAACAGTAGTAATGCTCCACCATTTTTCTCTAACCCTGGAACCTGTACATGATATATTATGTGAAGCAAAGCATCAATAATAACTGTGAAATCGTCCAATTTTTACTGACAGAGCCTAATGAAAAACTTCCAAACTTGCGAAGTGGTCGTCAAGAGTTATATCCCACGAGGCCATGAAATAGGGCAAAGACCGAATTCATAAGACCAGCTCCGGCGCAAAGGGATAAGAGATCCCTTTCTGATCCGTGAGATATTCAAGTTCTATTTTTATGCTCAGGATGCTTTGGGCTACCTCATTGGCGCACTATGTGCCTCGCGGCCAGGCACATATCCGAGCTACCCATGAGAAACATCACCTCCCAGCTAAGATTGCCGTCGCAATCACTCTCTGGACCGTTCTCTCAGCACCTATAGCCTTTCTAGGGATGCCCCAAAACGAGTCGGTTGATCTCATAATCAACCGGTAGCATCAAAGCTCGCGACCATGCAGACATATTTCGACGAATTCAGATCCTACAGCAATCATCGCCAATGCCACAGCAAACGATGGAGTAGAAGCTAACTAGTGCAGATCACGAATTCCCACTAACTGGATAACAAAACCAGCAATACTGGCGAACTATCCAGCCATAGCCAGATTGCTGAGCAAGAGAGCCATATCAGCGACATACTTTGCAGGGCTGGGAGTTCGTGGGGAAAGTGTGTATGTTCTATGGCGAGATGTGGTGGGTGTCTTGCGTCCCCCGCCCCCAAATATCGCAAATGACCCGAAGAGCTAATCATTGACCCGTGCACTCTTTTTCAACCATCGGGTCCTAAAGTTCCCCCCGGCCACCCACTTACTCTCTTTGGGTAAGGCTTGCACTACGTTCGAACACGCCATCATCCCTGCAGCTAATATTAGGCCCCGAATGACATAGGGGAGTAGGCGTATTCCAAAATTCCTTCCTCCTTCAAATGTATCTTGCTGTGATAGCGGGTAACTCCAATAGAGATCAAGGAACCGAACCGGAACACAAAACCCGAGATAACAAATAGCCACAGTTCCCCCTTTTTTTGTGGCATCATAGAAGTTCAGCAATATGTTTAAAATGTTAATCAGAGTAGTATATTCTAGTAGGATGATGCGTATCGCTAAGGCCACCTAAGATCCCCTAAGCCCGTATCTCATTCCGGAAATAGCTTTTTCAGCATCCACCGGAACCGAACGTAACTCGGGGCTGTTGAATACACTCATTATTTTCCCCGCACGCGGGGCGGGGGTGTAGTTCTCGGGAGTGCGACCTCGCCGGCTTTGGCCCGACTATGCTTCCTCATTTCTTTGGCGTCTTTCAAAATTCCACCCTCTACTGTAGTCGCGAGTGGGAATAACCTAAATCCATCCTGCCCGTCTGCCCCATCACGAAATAAAGAATTCCGGCAATCTCTGGAGAATTCATGGCCCAAACGATAGACTCCTCACTCCGAAGTCCGCACACCTCGTGTGAAGTAGAGGACATGAGCTCTACCTGGGCAACTACCCTGCTTCCCCTAGCCCTTCTGATAACCGCTTTCAGCCAGTACTGTTGGGAGATAACGACTGGATCGCGCGGCGATAGAGCGAGCGTAGTAGAGTGGGACATCGCCTTTTCGGAGATCAGTCAGTAGGAAAAGTATAATTATAAACTTCTTTGTCCCAAACTAAGCTGACGGTAAAGATAGGAGTATATATCAAACACAATTCAACCATCTTGATCCCTCTAGGGATTACTACACATATCAGTTTCCTCCATGAATATCCCCATTTCCTTGCACCCTCCCGTGATATGAAAAAAAAAAACATACCCGGAGGATCCTCTCCATAAATAACCATGGCTCCAGAATAAAACCAGCCTCCTACAACAGGCTTGTATCTTCCACGAACATTTGCAGCTCGCTATCTGCCTCTCATCAAGTCCAACAAGCACAGGGCCCGAATCGGTGAGCAAATTTTTTGAGAAGTCATCTGCTGCTAGTGCCCGGGACCTTAACGGTAGGAACATCCCTGCCGGGGCGAGAAGTGCTGGCACGGTTGAGCTCATGGCTTGTGGATATCAAGCGTGGTTGGTTGCTAGCGGTGATTATGAAAGAATATAAGAGAACTACCTATTCGAACTTTTGATTTCCTATATTCCTCGGGGAAACAATTAAGACGGGAGCGCTGCTGCTGAATGGCTCGGAGAACAATAAGAAGCTATTAGCTGCTGAAATCATTCCTGGCGTTGTTGTGTGGGTGCCTAGAAGCTCAAAGCTACCAGACGAGTACTCAAGTACTGTGCTAGTGCGGTGTGGCACTGGGGTAAATACAAGTACCCTGGTAGACGAAACCTTAAGCCACACGGACACTCCCTTAACTCGGGCGGCTAAACCCATCTCCCCAGAAAACCAACCAATCCTACCCAAGTGGTGGGGTGTCAGGATGGCTTGTGGATTCGTCGACACAGGTAATTCCAGCACCCCCATGCGGGCTATCCTCTTTCGAATTAAATTCTCGAGTAGACTACCGGTACTGCATCGCATCCCGGAATTCCGCACCAGACTATGAGCGGAAATCACCGTATCAGCCCACCATACGTTTAGCTTGATAAGTCAACAATAATGAATACCATTTACCGAGATGCCACACATCCATAGGACTCATACCCTAACCTGTTAGGAAAGCACTCATCCTTCTGAGGGTCTTTTTTTCTCAAAGATAGAGAATTACAAGATCTTTCGATGCTGGTTTTGCCAGAGTTTAGGGGGTGTTTGGCACCCCAATTATGATTTCGAATCGCGATTTGAGATCGCGTCTTGGCAACTTTACATTAGATTATTAGTTCTAGCGGTATTAATCTTGTATCTTGCTCAATTTAGAAGCAATAATCTAGGTTAAAGCTGCCAAGACGCGATCTCAAATCGCGATTCGAAGTCACAATCGACGCGCCAAACACCCCCTACGGAGGTACAGCGCCTAAGTTTTGTATGTTACACGAGTAGTGGGTGTTGTGTGAGCCACGAGCTTAACATACAAAACTTAGGAGCTGTACCTCCGTAGACCACGGAAAGTTGCACGAGAAAACATGTATATGAAGCCTCCTCAACTAAGTAGAGAAGTTGTGCCGAATGAACTTCTAGGGCAGACTGTCACGAGCCTAAGCGAATTACAACATGGTAGTCTTCTACCCAATTCAAGAGACATTGCACTTTAAGCTAGGCAGCCCCATGGCTTGGCCAATCACTCGGAGCCCTTTGCGCCTGATTGAGGGGATTGGGTTGCCTTAAGACCGCGGATAGAAGAAAAATGTGCTCGAAGGTTGGAATTCTCTTTCTAGGCTGTGCGACTGCGTGAGGGGAAAACACTGCAGACTCAGCCCTCGGTTGAGACGGAACAAAGGGAATATGCAGAACGCCTCACAAGTACTCGAGTACTCGAGTGCCGGGGGTTGTGGGTAAGTCTGTCGAACTCTTGGCAGTGTTTACTATGTGATTTCGCGCCAAGAGTTCGACAGACTTTTTTCCAACCCCTAGTACTGGTATTGGGAGAGGCATCCTACGGTAGCACATTTATCTTCTATCCGGGATTCAACCTTCTTACGGCACGGTACCCGTACACCCGAAGAACTGTGCTAGTACAGAGTGCCGTGTGATGTCCGGGGTGCCTTAAGACCAATCTTAAAGCGGACTGACGTTGGAGATCAGTGGCACAGCGATACCGTAAGAACTCGAATAATCGAATCTCGTGCTAGGACGTTCAAAATTCCCTCTCCTGGATAGGGTGGGTGAAAACACTGCGAAAACTGACCCTCGGGGCCCCAGCTTAAGGAAAAGGAAAAGGAAACAAGTGCCGCACCTTACCAGCAAAGGCAACTCCAACGTCCTAGCTCCGGGTTCAATTATTCGAGTTCTTACGGTAGACGGTGGAACGAGTGGATCTTGGAACCTACCGGTACGCACTGGGGGGGGGGGTAGGGAAACGCATACTAAACAACTTCGTTTTCTCACACTTCTTAAACTAACTGTAATGGCAGGTGTATAAATAAAGCATAATCAAAGCATCCCAATCCTTCCATTGATCGCTCCACTTATCTCTGTGTCTCCACATATGTCCTAATCCGTCCGCACACTTCCGTGATAACGAGGGAAAGACATTTCTGGAGAATCTTCTCCTTAAATCACTAAAGGTCCGCTCCAGAGTAATCCGTCATACTCCCAGACGATCCACCAGACTCTCGCAACTTCCAGAACCAGCTCCAACCTTCCTGAGTCCATCTAGAAACCCCTAATGGCAAATGCCTTAGATATTTCTCTCTTCACAGCGTCCCTTCCCTGCTAGTTGGGGCGGAAGACCACTTTTATTCTTAGTGTGAGACCTCTATGCCGTTTCCCAACCAATCGTGTTGGTGTTGCATTGGGGCTCTTAGCCATGTACTCGAGTACAGCTGTAAATTCAAATAAGGCCTCTCAAAGTTTGAACTTTATGAGGGAAATGCTGTAGGAAATCTTATCACCGGGACACAGTAATATATTTTGAAATTGTTCCAAGTATCCAATCTTCTCTCCAATACCAGTAGCTAGGGAGTGAATAGAAAGCATGTGCAGGGCATTGACTATGCTCAGCTATGTCGGTAAAAAATTGAAAACAGTTCCCGCTGATCCCATACGGATCTGTATGGGGTCAAGGGTTATGTTTCATATCCTTAGGGATACACCTAAGCATAAACGTGATGTGAAAGGTGTTAGAAGCAAATTTCGCCAACGCAAAAGGAGCGTAAGAGGCTTTGCAGGGTGTCAAACAGAGCATTGTTAGAAAGAAAAAAAATCATGCGTTAAGTTTAGATGGGTGACAATATCCTGCTCTGCATGTGGTTTGTACCATCCAAAGCGTGCACTAGCCTGCATCTTTTCAATCCATTATATCTCACTATCACAACCTTCAATCTCCCTCAAAAAAAACCTCTACATTATCCTCATTAGTATTCCCAATAATCCAGAGGTTTTCCGAATCAATATTTTAACTTGGTGGAGCAGGATAATAATTTAAAAATCCTAATTTCTCGTGCGCGTTCTGGACGGCACGAACCGTATTATTGGTGACTAAATCCTAGGTATTATATTCAGCAACCCTCGCGGGACGTTCTCTAGTGCTCACCCTCGGGAAAGAATCAATCTCTGCGAAAACAAAACGTACTATACCGGCATTTGGAAGGTGGAGTTTTACCCCTCTCAAAAACATTTTCACGCCACTAAGTACCGCACGAGCCCTATAGGGATACATATGATAGCGGTGCCTTTCCACTGCTATTTCCTAACTAATTTCGCTCTTTGAACATACCGTTCATCGTTCCTTCCTACCGAGGCATAGTTAATCCGCCCAATGTGCTCGGCATCAGGGTTTTTGCTTTGCGGTTGGCCTCCCCCTCCGCTCCTTGTCATGGGGGATACAAGTTTCTCCTCGCTGTTTCCCACAGCGATCGTAGAACGCAATAAATTTTAATCTTGTTGGATATTTAAATCCGGTCGATTACTTCCTTGCTCAACGAAACTCTGTAGATGACAGGTCACCCGCAGTGCCGCTCCATGTAGGACCCTAAGCGCTCGTGTGCCCACCGGTTTCATATCGGTCTAGGGATCTAAACGCAAGTAGCAAGACGGAATTTGGTGGCCAAATAACGGTGCTCTATATACTATGCCACCATCATTATCAATATTATCCTGTGGCTGGTGGCTGGTGGCACGAGAGCAAGAGTTCTTACCATTTCTGGACATGTGTTCCGAACCAGCTATCCCCAGCAGCCCGTCAGTTCGGATTTGGGCAACTTACGGCAGTATTGCCCAGGAGCTGCCAAGCACAGCCCTCCAACATACTGGAAAGTATAATATCATAGCTTCCAAAACCCAGGCCGGGCTCGGCTTGTATGTAGCCCTGAGGACTAGAAGGGAGAGCGATAGACCCTGTTTCACTATAATATATTATTCCAAGGGAGGCCCTGGTTCGCGGTGACTTGGTCTTTTGATTCTGGCTGTGAGTGATAGATGGTGAGGGGCTTGCGGGTCGCGCACGTATATGTCCAGACCGCCTGGGCACCACGTAGCGTTGCCCTGGGCCGCTTTAAGAATTGGCCCGCTGGTCATCGGGGTCCCACCGAGCTTTGGCTGCCGGATATGATTTTGACAGGGGCCAAGTATCTCCAGAGCCACGGCCACACTGGCGCAGCCGCCAAATAACACAGTATGATAAACCGCCAATCGGACTTGGCACCGGGGATCACTATTTCTTACTACTTTATGGAGAAACCTTCTTCCGCAAATCCCCCGTTAATTCACAAGCGCACTTCCTTTTCTCAAGGAAGTTAGTGCTTTTTTCAGCAGTCTTGCACTAGAAACCATCACTTCCTATTAACGGGTAGTGGCAGGGTGTGGATATCACTCTCCTCGGTAGTTTCAGGGTTACGGCAGCAACCCCTCCTGCATTGTATTATATCATACGATAAGTTACCGGTAATCTTTCTCGGAATGGTGCATTCTCGTCGGGGTTTCATATTTCCCAAGCCTACTTGCCACATCTGCAGAAACCCTTTAGTACATGCTTCACCTTCTCCAGGTTTACGGGTTGCATGCACAATTAGGTTGTAAGATACTCAGCCAAGCCCTCTCCAAGCTCTAAGGCGAGACCTGTTTATCCTGAGTGACTATTTATGATATACTCTGGGAGAATCAATTTGGCGGGTAGGCGAGGATAGTAAACTCTGTCCCCGCCTCATCCTTTGAGCGGATTACACAATCAGAAAAAGAAGAAGAAAAATTGTGTTATAGATCCGGCGACGGGGGGACACCTCCCCCCTTCGCCCTGGTGGCCTCGAGCCTGGGCCGATGTGGGTGATGCCTTCCTCCGTGGGCATCGACAGAGAGAGAAGTTTGTGGACTATCGTATTCCTTCCCAACCCCCCTGATCTGGTGCTTCTGCGAGGCTATCCTGTCCCTTGACGAGATTCTTCTGTTTGCCCTATTGTAGAAGCAGCAATGATACAGTGACAATGATGGCCATGTTCGCGGGCGGTCCCGACGAGATAGGAGCGCTGCCAACATGACAGGTTGTTAATTGCTACCAACCTAGTTTGGCAAGTCAACTGTTATATTGGGTGCGCGAAATACTATAGAAATACGGGTACGAGCATTACCGGTAACACAGTACCGGTAGTTAAAGTACCTGCATCCTCGTAGATACACACTACCGGAACTGTTAACGCCATATCTGGGGCAGCCCCACCCTTTAACTCCTCACCCCTCGACGTTTCAAAGCTAACAGCAATTATGATCGGGGCTTGGGGTCGCTCCGGTACGGTAATACCGATACGACAGCGATGATCAGTGAAGCAATTGAGTCATTCAGAGTTGCCCTTTCATTCACCCATCACAGAATAACACAAGGAATTCGACAGCTTCAGAGGGCATCTATCTTTTATGGCGTCTCTGAATCAGATTCGATGTCAATTCCCGGCCCTAGGGTACTCGAGTAGAACAGATTCTTTTCCGATTGGTTGAAAGGACCTACTATTTACAAACATGGGCTATAAGTTTGTTTCTAATAGGGGAGACCTTAGGAAGCAGCATTTGACGTCCAGGTCGAACAAGCCCCCACTACCTTTCGATAAGGAAACACCGCACCGTAGTGGTACAAGTTCCCGGCAAGAACCTGAACACTGGAGTCTGAATTTAGTATTGGCGCTCAGATACGCAGACAATTTGCCATACAAATTTTTGATCCCTGTGTTCAAGTTCTTACCGGTAACCTGTATATAGCACGTCTGGAAGTAAGTTACGTGGCAATTCTGCCGGTGTTTACTCGCGCAGGTGGTGCGATAGAAGACTTCTGCCTAACCAGAGATATGCAAGGCGAACCTACTTTCGATGATATACGGTTCAATCAGGAACTAGGATGATATCTCCAATTAATTAAATCCCGTCCATTCAACCACCCGCCCTTTCCTAGGATTAGATCACCACCGGGCATTAACTTGTGCCTCGGCAGAGTTGTGGTTGCACAATCCACTGGCCTGAGCCTTGCAGAACTTGTTCCGGCGAGTCGAGGAAAAACCCCTAGTAAAAGCACTTGTACTAGTGCAGTGCATGGGTGCCCGGGTAAGATATGGCACCGTAAGTTATCTAGACTGTTAAATTGAAGATAATATAGCACAGTGCTCGCTTTGCGGAGTTGAAGCCGGACGCTTTATATTGGAATTGCCACTCAGGCACCTGCTTCAGCTCAGGCACGCGAGTGCCCGCCCGGCAAGACGCCAGTGTCAGCACCGGTATCCAGCGAGGATGTCAAATATTTGAGGTGCTTCCTTTTGTTCTTGGTTGTTGTCGAGTTGTCGATCTTGATGTTGAAAAATGTTTCTTGAGTCACACTTGCCCTTTTAAAAGCTAGAAAATTAAGTCGCGTGGCTCTTTCCTATCGGCTGGGAAGGTCCCGGAACCACAACAGACACCGTATTTAACTCCGATAGTTGAAAAACAAGGAGAGCGAATGGTTTAATCCAGGTCGGTATTCCTTTTCCCGAGAAAAAGAAAGCAGTGCTTTCGGTACCACAGGATGTGATCCGTATCATATTCGAAGATGTGATCGTCGGGGGGAAAGGATTGCCGATCTCTTGAGCTCTTGAGTTTCGAATATGTTGAGGTTTCACTAAGGTACTCCAGTGCAGTGCAGGGGCTTGGCACAACGGATGGGATAAAGTGCTGATTTTATCTCGCCCCCCCCCACTTGCGCCCGTAGAAGCGAGGATACTGGAAACTACGGTACTTGTAGAGCCCAAGCTTTCTTAGGAATAAATTAGAGCTCACGGTTTTTACTTGCGACTTAGTCTCTAATTCTCACACTACTGAATGGCTCCGCCATTTCCCTCACTTAAGCATTCCCGGATCAGTCCTCGTTGCTCTGGTTACTTGTATTTGAAATCCGAGGTTACGGTATTCCTAGCTGGAGCGTTGAGGAGTGCTGGGTTTCGCAGGTGTCTGGAATGTGACAGTTGGCCCAAAGATCAACCCCAGTAACGGGCCCCAGGCCCTTCAGCCTTACATTTTCCCGCGGAAGGCAAGCTGCGGCGCGCATGGATCAACACCGGATCAAGGTTCGCACTCGATGAGAAGATTTAAATAGGTCTGACTCTCCTGATCCTTTTTCCCATTTCGACCACCCCACACTTCTATCGCGGCTTCTAACATTCGGCGTAGGATTCCCCCCATGTCATACTTAATATGCAGGGCCCATCGACGCTACGGCCAGCCATACCCCTTTTACTGATTTTGGTTCTCTTCACAGCCAAACCTATACTAGCAGCTGTTGATTTCCAAAAATGCTGCACCTTCGTCCCCGTCTCGGAGGAGCTTAAACCACGTCAGTGGGGCGCCTGCCATTCCTCTTATAACTCTTCCGAGACCGACCCTAGTAAGAAATGGGCCCCGGAGATTGTGACTACTTACGCCTGGTGTCATGAGGTCTGCGAGGCAAACGGTGACTTTCAAGCAAGCGATACTAGTCGATGGCTGTCACCGCTTACGGCATGGATTATTCCCGCCGCCGCACTCCTGCTCCTACTACCTATTTCCGAGCATCTCAAAAGCAACGAACAGTACTTCCGACGGACAAAACGGGAGAAACTCTGGGGGAAGTATGTTGCGAATTGGTGGTTTCCTGTGGTGGAATATATTCAGATATTGGGAGATCCGGCCAGCGCGTTTAACGGGTCACTGGCGCAGATGATTGCGGACTGGTCGCTCTGTTTATCGATGCATAAGCCGCTCAATGGGGAGAGGGAGCGGGACCTTATTCTTATTGTGATCCTAGCAGAGCAGGCAGACTTTTGGTGCGCCCCGATGAGGAATGCGATTGAAATGATGGCCGGATCTAGTCGAGCGAGAGAGTACACCCGGACGGCGGGGAGAGTTATCTGGAGCGCTAGAAAGAAGTTTAATACCTCTGTAGTCTTGCCTATTGCACTATATATTGGTGTTGCAGCCGCAGTTTTCTATGATGCCTATCAAAAGCTTGGTGATAATAGTACCGCGTAAGTTTCCTTCGGGTACATAGCTAGATGTGGGGGTCAATATACTAATCCAAGGCACATTGCAGACACAGCCTAGCGTAAGTCCCACCTTTCCTAATATTTCCGACCGGTGTTGCATATCCTAATCCTAGTAGTTATGGCGTATGGTACAGTTGGATCCTACTGCTCTCGGTCTTCGCTAATTGCTTTGCTTCACACTCGAACCTTGATGCAGTTCGCAGTGGCATGGAAATAATCCTACGCGGAGTAATTGAGAATCATACCGTCGATGAATTATCAAAGATTGGTTGGGATAACCAAGCAGCACAAACATTGGATCAATCCTATAATACCGCGACAAGGTCCCTTTTGCCGTATCCGGCGCCACACCCCCCGATGCTTCTCAACCCAAGAGACCTCTTCTCCGGAAATCTGGAGTGCAATGGAGTGCCACTGCACAAGAGATATCGAAACACCCGCAACTGGGTTCGATGGCTACATAAAAATGGGGTCGACGTTGCGCGGCCGACTGAGGGAATCTGGAGTTACCATATATTCTGGCCGGATTGGTATTCAAGTCATCATCCAAACGTTTGTTACACTTTCCTACATAATTCCATCTACCCCGTTAACTCGGCTCAACTCATGCTAGGCGATGTATCTTATTACGCAACTACTTTCCTGGGTTTTTATCCTCTTTTCCTGTTCGTGTGCAGCTGTCCGTGTGTTTCTCCCACTCCTCACAATTTTATTACCAAAAACCTAACGTATCCATACCTTGATCAGTTTCCTACACCACCCCAAAAGTAGGTCTCGGATGCCGTTCAATAAACCACGTCATCTACGCATCAATGTCGCTCCTCAACGCAGTAACCCGCGTCATCAAAGACACCCTAGAAGAGTCTGAATATGTCCGAACGTATCAGGTCGTAACAGTAATATATCATATATTGGCCTGGGTCAACGCCATCGTTGTCCTAATCGGGGGTTCCCTTCTTCAAATAACGGGTGTTTTCAAGAACTGTTGGTGCATGTCCGGTATCGTTGGGCAGAATGCGAACTCAACAATTATCCTAAGTCCGAATACGCAGGCACATCAATACTGGGCTAAGACGCTGTGGCTCAGGGTTGCCTATCTGGCGTACGGCGAGGTTGCAGGGTTTTGTGTTGTTGCATTGTTCATCCGGCTTTACGTTGCACACAGTGTTCGGCAGTCGTTGATCTAGGATGGAATACGGTCTTTTTGGTGATCGCTGTATATACTTCGCTTTTTTGTCATGAGATGGGAGGCGTTATGGGCTTGGGTTCTTGTTATCTTAGGTATTGGGCTTATTTTAATATATATATATGATGCGACATAACCTAGGATATGTATCGTACCTTCTTTGCTCATCAGGCGTTTTTCGTGTCGAAGCCACCCTTTCTAAGGTATGATATCAAACAGACCGCAAGGCTTCCGGGAAATAGGGTTTTCAACACAGAATTTCAGATCTCCGTCCACTATTCTCGCCAATGAGAGAGCTCTCGGCAATCTTCCTAACCTCCACGTCGCGCCCACGCATATTGTGTATGCCATTGGTGGATACCATGACATATCTTCATGATCCCCTCGAAATGTGATACTATGATGACTTGAACCTAAGCTCCGTGATTTCCACACAAGCCTTCTCACATATAATTCTCAGTCGCCCAAAAACAGGATGCTCAAGAACGGCAGTAACTACTTCCCCATCAGTCTGTTCACATCCCTGCTTCACTCCAATATGTCCCAAACATTTCAGATCCCCCAACCCCTTCAGTCCCAATATATGACAACTTACCGTATATCCCTCTAGACAGAAACCTCCCATTACAAACAATTCAGCATATTTTTTCCCTAACCCCCCACCCCTTCCGGTGGATGAACAAACGAACCTCCCAAGAGGAGACACCGTCGGGAACACTAAGATAGCATAGGGTTCATGGCCCGCGCCTGATGGGCCAAGGCTATTTACCAAAGATACCGCCTCAACATTTCTTCTACCGGTCAGGCGGTCGGGGTATGTAGGCTCAGTGTGAAGCTTTCTTGCTCCAGATGGCTGATTGGGCGGGGTATTGGAGTTTGGCTAGCGCTGGGTTTTAGTCCTCCTCTGATTGTGATGCATCTGGTGTGGTGGGTGGCCGTGGGTTATTATAGGCTATGGCATTAACTTATACAAGTACTTGAGGAACGGGGGGTTACAGTTGATGGCGAATCGTCGTAGCGCCAGGTGCAACAGCCACCTGGTGGTGATGGGAACTTGCACTGGTTCAACGGAAAGCGGAGAACGATCTAAAAAAAGGGATTGTGTTCGTTGTTCAATGATGGGTACAGTACAGAAGAAAGGCTCCGAGAGAAAGAAAAGAACGAAACTATGTTGTGGTGGCTAACAGCCTATTTATGTGCGTTACCCAAAGCAGCTCTCCCAGGGCATCAGACCTCACTGTCCCCCAACCTAAATACTAATATGATACTATCCCACGATGGGATTACTCTACCAACAGTTTAATATCATACTTAGTTTGAGAACCGTCCCCACTTATCATGATTTATTACACCGCCATCCAGCAACTATACCACACCACGCCTCATTGCTCATACCGCCAGACAGAAATCGCTCCCTTTTTGGAGGCAATGCACCGAGAAAAACGGGACCCCAACCCGGCCATATGAGTACTAAGGGGTAGGTAGCAGGAAGGAAATGTTTTAATACCAGGAAATTCTATCCTGCTGTTGCGAGCGAGGAATACTGCACCCCCGAAGTGGGTTAGAGATTAGTTTTGGGTCCACACCGATTGTATGGTAACTTCCCCATGTGGACCTTCTGATATCATACCTTACCTCAACAGCCTAAATTACCATACTATTTCTGCGCATACCTACAACAGTGTTGCCCGTACGGGTCCCCGACTCGCCCTAATATTAAGTGTCGTACTCATTCTACCGTTGGGCTACATTTGAGCTTTTCCCATCCCTTCTCCGCCCTTCTCCCAGCTTCGCGATCACACCTTACTCGAATATGGCACGCCCCTCTCTCAGCACTTGTTACTCCTACTTCCAGTGATCCCAAGCGCTGAGTCAGCCCGGCCCCAGGCTTGGCCGGACTGACCCAGGCCTTTTCCGGGATGGCCCAACTGGGCTATGAGAAAGCTGCTTTTCAATGCCAAAGCAGGGCCCGGCCTGGGTTGCCTGTATGATTTGTATGTTTATGATACATTGCCATTCCATACTAGACGGCTCCCCAGTCATGATATGGGATGGTCATAGTGCAGCGCTGATGCTCTAACAGGTAGCAAGTCTCCATAAGCCTTAATTGATCACCCTTGCTCTCTTCCCCATGCTAGTTCAAAGTATCCTAGTACTTTCTGGAAGGATGGGTCAGGCAAGGGGCCTGAGTTATCAGGTCTTCGGTTGCAAAGGATTCTAAATTCCTACGGGAAGGTATACCGGGTGAAGTCGTAGGAGTGCTAGAGACGCTATGCGAATATTCAAAGTGCAAATAAGCTAACATTGATTTATGATAAGAACTGATATCGGGGGGGTCCACATTAGTGATGGGCACGATCAGATTATGTTCGAGCAGGACCCTCACATCTATCATCTACTCGATTTGGCCGATCAGGGGTACCTCTCGATCATACTTGTGTATGTTCGATCGTGTTCGTGTATGCTCGATGATGCTCGAGTATGCGTGATCACGGTCAATCACTCTATCTATTTATGCATGTCTCAGCAATCATGTTAGTATAAAAACTGCCTACCCCGCACACTTGATAACATATTCTCAACAGGACCCTATTGTCAATTCTTCGAGAAACTTCCCTTCGAAATTCACGTTATAAAAATGTCTTCACTTTCACCCCGGCAAGTGGCATAAACGGTATCCGACACCCCGAGCGAACACAATCATAGCACCAATGACCCCGGCTCACAGGTCTTGGAGTAACCGAGTTTAGTAAAAGTGGCTTGATTCGCTAAAGTGTTGGTAGTTGGAAATCGAATTGAACAAAACTGCTTAAATCTGTCACATTTTGGCATATGAAAGTGACTTTTATAGCGAAAAAGGAATCATGACTGACCAGACTCGAGCATACCCCCCATAATCTGCTCGAGCATGCTCATGCCCACCACTAGTCCACGCCGTTTTTGCTCCTCTCATCTGAGCGAGAATCGCCAACCGCGGGGAGGCTTTTAAGGAGGGTTGGGAGACAGGAAGACGCATTAATCCGGGATGAAGTTGGCCTCCATGAGCGCCCGTGAGCATGTCGGTTGTGAAACTTGAATTTATGTTTGGACGGAGGATTGCAGGGTGGGTCTGCCCATGGTAGTGGTTTTTGTTTTTGTTTTTTTCGTCAGGGATTGAGGATTAACCAGTCCATCGGTTCGGTGCGACCAGTGTATAAAGGTTATTTAACTGGATACCCACAGATGACTTGAGTATCTGGGTTATACAGTCAAATTTAAAATAAACCCATGCAAAAAGCTCTGCCTATGCATGTGTAGGTCTTACCTGGGTAGCTAGCGGCTTGGCCTGGGATCTGACGGCTGAGCCTGGGCGCCCGCAGGAATTGATAGCCGGAAATAATTTAAGCCGGACTGACCCAGGCTCTTCAGAGTCATGGCCGGACTGCCGACCTGCAGGACCGACCATGGGTCGGGCCGGCCGCTTGGGATCATTGCAGTTACTTCTTCTTTTAGTTTTCTTTCATTCGAAGTTTTTCGCATGATGCCGACTTAGGCTTTCGTTCAGTCTTCTCTTCAATTGTTTTTTTACTGTACCTTTCTTAGCTCGGGGATATAAATCCGCCCTATGCATGCAGTAGACAATCGGCTTCCTTCCCCTTCCTCCGACTACACACAGCTATCCTTTTACTTCCCCTCACTACCCCGACATATTTGATTTACCCCACCACCAGGAGACCCCAGTCAAAAAGTAACCACTTGATCAATGGAATATCCTACTGGTTAAGGAGAATACTTGAAAACTAGAGGGAATAGACACAGCCCGACACCGCACCCCAACTCACCGAAAACCCGCCGGGCCCCGCTAGCTCCGCCAGCACAAAAGACACTTTAGATCTCAATGAAGATGCAAGAGTGGGGAGGGCCTATGCATGGCTTACAGAGGAAAAAGAGATCAAATTTAGGCTCCTGAATACTCGATTAGCCCCTGGCATCGAGGATAAGAATATTGCGGATACAGCTTGGGTCCTCCGCGGTAGCGTCCTCTATACAATTCTCCTTACATACTACCAAAGATTCATCTCCAAGCCTTTTGTCTAACCATCCTCTAATCTGCGGCCCGGTGATCTAAGATCTACTTGCTATAAGGAAGATTAATTTGTCAGCGCTTTCTGCACTATGAGCTCCTATCGCAAAATACACAATGGCATTGCCCTGCGTCAGATTTTATAATTTTCCGGGTTTGTACCTTACGCTATAGTTTCCCCTACTCCATTAATCACTCACAATATGGCAACGGACTCTATTGCTCTAACACTAATGTCACAAAACCGGCAAGGTTTTCCCCACCTGCCCGGGGGGGGGGTATACGGGTTCGTGCCGGCCAACCTGAGCACCGGACAGAATACCCTGGGAGGAGAAAACTTATGGTGGGCAAGCGGAAGCTAGGTGAGGATAGAATATCCAATTCCGACCCGCTCGTAAGTCGATATTGCACAGCGCTACGGGCCGTTCAGTCACTCTCAGCAAGTCGAGGCAGGATATCGCATAAGCTCGAAGAGCTTTCTGCACACGTATGGAGGTAGATATCACAACAGTTTATGAGAATACTTTGAGAAGCGACCCCCACGGAATATTCAGGAGGGCAAGCAGAGCGCGGCCGGGCTGGGGGAGATATACCAGCGGCCACTAAAGTCCTACTCTCCAAAATCGTACGCCATACAGGTGACCTACGTCGGAGACCATGCATCAAACGTTTGACTGCAGAGTAGTCTTTGGGAGTTTACGTGGTGCTCTTGGAATGGGAGTCAATCCCACGGCTAAAGTACTAGCATATCAAGTTCACGACTGGATGGCAGTGGCACATCAGTATGATGTTTATTAAACCACGCCCATTGTGTAACAAATCACTACCATGTCTTGGTTAACAATTAACATTTACGTTGCCTTTCACGGGTGTCAGAAATGCTTGCACAAAACACTCCTACCTACACCTAAATAGCTTGAGGTCTTTGTTTTAGAGAGGGTGAAACGGGAAAAAAGGAGTTGTGGAAAAATAAGTAAACCAAAAATGTGCAAAAAGGATTTAACCTCCAAAAAGAAGGAAAAAGTAAATATTATAATGCAAATCTCAAGTCCCACCGGCCTATCTCAACACAACAGAAGATATTTAGACTGAGTTTCTGCGGCAGGCTTACTTGGGGGAGAAAGGGGGGGTAATTACCGTAAGACTGCGTTTTAAACTGTCGGAGGAAGCTGGGCAGGGATGGAAAGAGGGAAATAATGCAGTGACAAACAGGTTTATAGAGTTGCTGCTGTCCTTACGGAAATACGGTTTAGGTTATCCGTATTCGACGGTGGTAGGGTGGCGCTGAGTAGGGTTTAGGCCGTGTCGGGGGCGGCGGATGCTCGCGGTTGTATGATTTTAGCGCTATCTCTCCCACATGACTACAATCATTATCCCTCCAGAGTGGTATTTGGCCACAACTTAGTTGTAGGGGTTGACATCGTCCTGTCCTAGTACTTTCACCACACCCTCGCACCCATTCCGAGCAGCACAAGAGGGTAATGTTTTTTCCCTCCGATCAGGTCTCTCGGGTTGACATCACTCTGTGCGATGTCAGTATTTTCACCACTCCCTCATTTCCATTATTAGCACGCGATGGGTGGTGTTCGGCCCAAATCGTCTTGACGTCGCTCTATCCGAAATCCATTTTCACCATCCCCTTATATCCATTAAAAGCATCCATACGAAAGGTGTATCATCAAAGTAGTCCTTTTTGTTGATACCACAACCTTCCACCTCTACCAAACCGGCTACAGCCCCAACAACCCCAAAGACAGATGCACAGTGTAGGCCGCTCAACAGAGAAAGTTCGTTGAAATCGATATTGCAAAGATATAGTTTTTATGCTCTTAAAAGGGCTTTTGCGGATATGCGGTATAGCTTTAGCGCAATCTCACGCAATCCGAAAGGTCCCCTTTTGCCTGCATTTTACAATATAGAGAAGAATATTCAACAAAGGGTGCGCCCCAGAGATCAGGAGAGGGACTTATTGAAAGATCCTTGGCCTGCAGGGAATTTAGATAAGTTGAGCAGGCTTCTGCCATGGTCGAGTGAGCCATACCAAAAGGCTCGGGTTGAGCCCGGAGGTATTCTTGAAGGGTAAAGTGGACTAGCCACACCTTAGAAGTCTCCCCGTCCACGGTAACAAGTTCCTGACAACAGGGGAGCAGTGTCTCTATTGTGGGAATAATGCCGGTATTGAGACTCCGCGACCCTATCTCAACTGCCAGGGAATAGCAAGTTGGTGGGTGGCCTTCAAGGGTCGATCCGAGTGAGAGGGACACATCTAAGCAGTAATGCCGAGCCCCGTTCTCTCTCCACTAAACTAAGCTTGGCTGCCTAATTACTGTCCCGCTTGTGTGCAATAACAAGTTGCAGGAAGATGTTTTCATACAAGATAGGGATTATTTTGCTGGCCGACTTAATTTAAAATAAACATTTACTTTTTTCACTAACTTTGGCACTTGTAATAAAAATACAGCATAATTTGAGCAAACCTGAAACCATGCACAGTGTTAGTGCTGTGCAGGGGAACAGAGTGCACTTTACTCAAGTCACCAGATTGAGTTGCGTGATGGTAGGAAATGGTAAATTTTAGTGAGCATCAGAAATAAACGAGTGACCACCCATGAATGAACTCATGAAATCCCCCCCCCGCGTTACCGAATAGAAAGATTGACTGATAACAAAAGGGTAAATTTGGTTGACAGTGATAGCGGGATATGAGGTATGAAAATGAAAGGTAATAGGGGGTCAAATAGTGGTGCAGAAAGGCTGCCAGCATGCGAAACAATTGCGACTCTCTAAAAAACATATACGGTATACATTTTCCAAGGGTGAAATTTCCTGAGCCGATCACAATGGAGGTGCTGACGAGAGATACAGGCTAATTTCATATTAACAGACTCCACATCTGAATAATCGTCCTCTCTCCCCTTTACAATATCACAGCATTTACAGAGCACCCGGGTCCTATTTCATTTTCCGGGAACAGCTCGCTTCACTCTCCCTATCCCAGACTCCAGTAGCCAACTTGCAGAAGTGATTGACCTATACCTTTAACTGCTAATTCCTCCTCATGAGAACAATCAATACAAGTTAGGGACGCTTGAGGTTAAGATTAATACCTTCCAGCCTCAAAATGGATCTTCCGCGCCACACAGTGGGAACCTCACCTTTTTCGCCATTTCTGCCCTAACGGTGTTCGTGCAATTTCAGGTTATTAGTAGCTTAGTTAGAAGTAGAGAAACCCAATGAGGGCAATAAAGGATGAAGCGATGAGAATGAAATCGCTGAGAACCAAGAGAAAGCAAGCTTAGGAGGATAGTAACTAGACAATCTATAGAAATGGCAGCTAATCACAAACTAGGAGACATATACGCCTCCGAATTGATAACAGCCCAAAAAAACTAAACAAAAAACAGCGAACCCCAAAGGATGACATCCTAACAAATCCCAATCCCCCATGATCCTAACCAATTTAGAAGCATTCTGGCACACCATGATCCTTGATACTCCCTAGAACCTATACCCTGTTCCAACCAGCACGGAAGGAGAAGCAAACTGAACCAACTATGATAAATTATAATATCGTATCAAATGCTTAATTTCACAGGGTGTAAAAAAGACGACACACCAAACAAAACACTCAATATCTACAAAAACAATCAGCCCATACCTTATTCCTACAGGCATAGGATATGAAAGGAACAATCCACTATCATACTAGTGCCCACACCTCACAGCCACATTCCCTATACCATATATCTCCTGGCCACACGCCCCATATGAAATCCACCACGCAGTGTCATACCCGTAGTATACTCACCACCGTAAGAACTAAAACAATCGAACTTCACCATAACACCCCCTCAGCCCCAACCTCAGATAAGAAAAAAGAAAAAAACTATTGCACCTTACTAGCAAAGGCAACTCCAACGCCCTAGCGCTAGGTTCAGTTATTCCAGATCTTACGGCACTGGAGCTGCCCACGTCACATCCACGGCATTTCCCGCTCAAAATGCCCCGATTCTCAATGCCCCAAAGCTACACCCCCCGACTGGATTTGCTTCCCGAATTCTCAGGCAAGACCAAATACAGCCAATGCTCAAGCAGTTCTAGCTATACTAATAGGGTAATGATGATCGATGATACAGTCATTCCATGTTGCTTTCTCATTCATCCATCACAGACTATAACTGGAGATTTGACAAATTTTCAGCACATCTGTCTTTTATGGCGTATCCGAATCTCAATTTAGTTTCTGGCTTTAAGATAGATAGCCCAGCTTCTTTTTGGGTTAGCTAAAACAACCCGCCGTTTTCGAACTTGGTCACTAAAGTTTTCTTTTGATAAAAATATTTAAATAAGCAGTCAACATTTAGCGTCCAAGAGGGAAAAATCTCCTACATCATTCGACACGAAAAGATTGTGCTGTACCTAGCACATCTTGATGGCACGTTACCTGGCAACTTTCCCCCGAAGTTTACTCAAGCAGAAGGTACAATAGCAGGCTTCCGCTTGGGAATCACTCAGGAGCTAGGATTTTGTCTGCAATTGATTAAACCCTAGCTAGAGTCCTCTGGGGCTTGTTCCGGCTGGTCGAGGAAAAATTCCTAATACCACACATGGGCACCTGGGTAAGGTACGGCGTCGTAGGTCGTTTAGGCTGTTAAAGTAAAGAAAAAAGTACTCATATGATACTCGCGGTGTTGGGTTGAACTAGGATACTTTGTATTGGAATTGAGACCCCGGGTGCCTACCCCAACTTGGCAGTGCAAGCACTTGTCCGGTAACATACAAGTGTCATCACCAGTATCCCGCGAAGACGTTAAATATCTGAAATCCCTACTTCCGTTCTTGGTTGTGGTTGGATATCGACAGTGTTCCCAACCGTCCCGGGCAGGGTGGGTAACCTTGGGCACTCTCTTCCAGAGAGTGCCCGATGGCTCAACGTCAGATACGGCTCAACGTCAGTTTCAGGCTTAACCGAAATCAAAGTCCCACCACATGAAAATAAAAGTTGTAAAAGAGAGGAAAGAAAATGGAAGACTTATTTTCCAAGACATAAAAAAATGTGTGAGAAAGCTAGAAGGACATTTAAAGCATCAGAGAATGTTTGGTGGTGGTTCATAATTCTTAAATTCACATACAAATTGAAACTGATGTTGAGCCGTCGGGCACTCTCTGGAAGAGAGGGCCCAATGTTGCTTTCGCAACCTTGGCACGGTTAAGCACGGCAGGGCAAGGCGTCCGTCCTTCGTAAAGACGGCCGTCCTAGGGGTTGACTCCCTGGCCCGGGAGTCTTAATACACATGGCATCTTCCGGCCGTCCTCAGAAAAAGCTGAATCAAGCCTACGACACCGCGGCAAAGTCCTTGTCACCATATCCAGTGTTACACCCACCGATGCTTCTCAACCGAAGAGAGCTCTTCTCCGGAAATCTGGAGTGCAATGGAGTCCCACTACACAAGAGATATCGAAACACACGCAACAGGGTTCAATGGCTGCATAACAATGGAGTCGACATTTCGCCGCCAGCTGAGGGAATCTGGAGCTATCGTATATTCTGGCTGGATTGGTATTTAAGGCATCATCAAACGGTTTATCACACCCTCCCACATAATTCTATCTACCCCATTAACTCAGCCCAACTTATGCTAGGCGATGTATCTTGCTGCACAACTACTCTCCTGGGGCTTCGTCCTCTTTTCCTGTGCATGCGCAACTGTCCGTACGTTTCTCCCACTCCTCGCAATTTTATTACCAAAAAATCTAACGTATCCATACTTTGACCAGTTTCCTACACTACCCCAAAAGTTGGTCTCGGATGCCGTTCGATGAACCACATCACCTATGCATTAATAGCGCTTCTCAATGCAGTAACCCATGTCGCCAAAGACACCCTTGAAGAGTCCAAAGACACCCCCAAAGAGCTCAAATATCCCCGAGCGTATCAGGTCGTAAGAGTATTCTATCATACAATGACCTGGGTAAATGCCGTCTTTATCCTAATCGGGGGCTCAGTTCTCCAATTAACAGGAGTTTACCAGAACTGCTGGTGCGAGGCCGGTATTGTTGGGCGGAATGCGAACTCAACCGTTATGTTGAGCTCGAATACATACGCACATCAATATTGGGCTAAGGCGCTGTGGCTGAAAGTTGCTTATACCGCGTATGGCGAGGTTGGACTCTTTTGTGTTATTGCATTGTGCATCCGGCTTTATATTGCACGCGGTGTTCGGCAGTCGTTGGTTTAGGAGGAGTACTGGCTCTTTTGGTGACCGTTGTATATATCTCACTTTTGTGCCATGGGTGGGGGTGTTATGGGCTTGAAACCTTGTGATCTTAGGAACTAAATTTATACAATATATATACTCGGTCATGGAAGTAAAAATCGAGCAAAACAGGAATATGGACAAGGAATCTCAGGAATTGCGAAATTGACATCATGGATAAAAAAAGGGGAGTGGAGAAAGTTAAAATCTCGGAGCAGTTGCATCTTGATCATTGTGGAAGCCAGTGGATACTGCTACCATTAAAAGAATTTCAAAGTTCCAAAACCCTAATAGCCCAATTCCCTATCGACCTCTAGAGACTCAGATATATAAAGCAAAAAAGGGAGAACCAAAAAAGAATCACCAGTCCCATGTTACGCCTGAACAGGGCTGGTCTGGGTTCTTGGGGACTCCAACTTGCCGATCTTTTCTACAATTCTGGCCAACTCTGTACTTCAATGCAACGCGTCACAGGGCTTCATGGAGAACTCGATTTTTACTTCCATGTCCGAGCACATTACCTGATTCAAGAGCGTATAGGCAAACTCTTCTCATCAAGTGCCTCCGGTACCGCAACCATCCCTTCGAAAGTCCCATGCAAACCACAAATTTTCTACACAATAAGGCTCTCAACACAAAAAATTAAATCTCCGTCCACTATTCTCGCAGATCAGAAAAACTTTCGGGAGTCTTCCTAACTCCCATGTTGCCCTCACCCATAATGTATGCACCACTCTTGGACCCTCATGATAGACATGCGCCGCGCAGAAGCGCCCTCGAAAAACACAAAGACAGCCCAGCAAGCATAACTAGGAAGACAATAGCAGTAACTCTGCTAAGGATCCCCTCCAAGATTATGTAACGGCGGGAATCTTACTTTAACCCCCCAATACTTTGCAGCTCTTGCAAAAGAGGAGTTTGAGATCTCCGGGGAGTACCGTATTTTGAAAGAAAGAAAAGTTGGGTGGTCAGACTATCTCCTGGACCGGCAAGAGAGTGAAAAGTTTGTGCCATCCCCGTCACTGTTTGGGACAGGGATGGCTAAGGAGGGTTTGGATGGGAACCTCAGTATTTCCCAGTGGCACCAGCGTAAGTGTGGCCATGTGGCTAGCGTTAGTGTGGTCTGGAGTTTGCACATCTGCGGAATTTGTCTCATTGGCAAGAGGCTGCTTGGATCTGTCACATTTTGACATATGAAAGTGACTTTTGTAGCGAAAAAGGAATCATAACTGACCAGACTCGAGCATACCCGCCATAATCTTCTCGAGCATACTCATGCCCACCACTAGTCCACGCCGTCCCCGCCCCCCTCATCTGAGTGAGAACCGCCAACCGCGGGGAGGCTTTTAAGGAGGGTTGCGAGACAGGAAGACGCATTAATCCGGGAGGAGGTTGACCTCCATGAGCGCCCGTGAGCATGTCGGTTGTGAAACTTGAACTTATGTTTAGACGAAGGATTGCAGGATGGGTCTGCCCATGGTAGTGGTTTTTATTTTTGTCTTTTGTCAGGGATTGAGGATTAGCCAGTCTATCGGTTCGGTGCGACCAGTATATAAAGGTTATTTAAATGGATATCCACAGATAACTTGGGTATCTGGGTTATACAGTCGAATTTAAAATAAACCCGATGCAAAAAGCTCTATCTATGCATGTGTAGGTCTTACCTGGGTAGCTAGCAGCTTGGCCTGGGATCTGATGGCTGAGCCTGGGATTGGTAGCCGGAAATAATTTAAGCCGGACTGACCCAGGCTCTTCGGAGCCATGGCCGGACTGCCGACTCGCAGGCCGCTTGGGATCATTGCAGTTACTTCTTCTTTTAGTTTTCTTTCATTCGAAGTTTTTCGCATGATGCCGACTTATGCTTTCATTCAGTATTCTCTTCAATTGTTTTTTTTACTGTACCTTTCTTAGCTCGGGGATATAAATCTGCCCTATGCATGCAGTAGACAATCGGCTTCTTTTCTCCTCCGACTACACACAGCTATCCTTTTACTTCCCCTCACTACCCCGACATATTTGATTTACCCCACCACCAGGAGACCCCAGTCAAAAAGTAACCACTTGATCAATGGAATATCCTACTGGTTAAGGAGAATACTTGAAAACTAGAGGGAATAGACACAGCCCGACACCGCACCCCAACTCACCGAAAACCCGCCGGGCCCCGCTAGCTCCGCCAGCACAAAAGACACTTTAGATCTCAATGAAGATGCAAGAGTGGGAAGGGCCTATGCATGGCGTACAGAGGAAAGGGAGATCAAATTCAGGCTTCTAAATACTCGATCAGCCCCTAGCATCGAGGATAAGAATATTACGGATACAGCTTGGGCCCTCCGCGGTAGCGTCCTCTATACAATCCTCCTTACATACTACCAAAGATTCATCTCCAAGTCTCTTGCCTAACCACTCTCTAATCTGCTGCCCGTCGATCCAAGATCTACTCGCTATAAGGAAGATTAATTTATCAGCGCTTCCTGCACTATGAGGTTCTATCGCAAAGTACGCAATGGCATTGCCCGGCGTCAGATTCTATAATTTTCCGGTTTTGTACCTCACGCTATAGTTTCCCCTACTCCATTAATCACTCACAATATGGCAACGGACTCTATTGCTCTAACATTAATGTCACAAAACCGGCAGGGTTTCCCCCACCTGCCTGGGAGGGGTTAAACGCGTTCGTGGCGCCCAACCTGAGCATCGGACAGAATATCCTGGGAGGGGAAAAATTATGGTGGGCAAAGAGAAGCTAGGGGAGGATGGAATATCCAATTCCAACCCACTCGTGGGTCGATATCGCACAGCGCTACGGGCTGTTCAGTCACTCTCGGGAAGTCGAGGTAGTATACCGCCTAAACTCGAGGAACTTTCCGCGCACATATGGAGCCAGGGGTAATAACAAGCATTTGAAACACACTGATTACCGAAAGGAGCAGATATCACAACAATTTATGAGAATACTTTGAGAAGCGACCCCCATGGAATATTCAGGAGGGCAAGCAGAGCGCGGGCTGGGGGGGTATACCAGCGGCCACTAAAGTCCTACTCTCCAAAATCGTACGCCATGCAGATGGCCTGCATCTAAGACTATGCATCAAACGTTTGACTGCGAAGTAGGCTTTGGGAGTTTATGTGGTGTTCTTGGAATTGGGGTCGATCCCACAGCCAAAGTACTAGCATATCAAGTTCACGACCGGAGGGTAGCGGCACATCAGTACGATGTTTATTAAACCACGGGCATTGTGCAAACAAATCACTGCCATGTCTTGGTTAACAATTAACATTTACGTTGCCTTTCACGGATGTCGGAAATACCTACACAACGCACCCCTACCTACACCCAAACAAACTTAAGTCTATGTTTTAGAGAGGAGGAAAGGGGAAAAAAGGAGTTGTAGAAAAATAAGTGAACCAAAAATGTGCAAAGATTTAAAACCCGAAAAGAACGAAAAGGTAAATATTATAATGCAAATCTCAAGTCCCACCGGCCCATCTCAACACAACAGAAAAAGATATTTAGGCTGAGTTTCTTACTCGGGGGAGAAAGGGGGAGTGATTACCGTAAGGCTGCGTTTTAAACTGTGGGAGGAAGCTGGGCAGGATGGAAAGAAGGAAGTAATGCAGCGACATACAGGTTTACAGAGTTGCTGCTGTCCTTGCGGAAATGGTGTTTAGGTTATCCGTATTCGACGGTGGTAGGGTGGCTCTGGCCTGGGTTTACGCCTTACCGGGGGTGGCGGATGCTCGCGGTTGTATGATAATAGCACTATCACTCCCGCATGACCACAATCATTATCCCTCCGGAGTCGTATTTGGCCACAACTTAGGCCCTGTTTGGCACGCCAACTTTTGTAAGGCTTGCCAAACAACGATTTTGTAAGGTGTGCTAAGCTGTTGTTTGTAAGGTGTTGTGTGCCAAACAGGGCAACTTTTGTAAAGTACAATAAATCAGTCGTGATTTAGGCTCCACGCTAAACAAGAGTAGCAAAATGATAATATTTCAAACTAGATTACCATTTTTTCATTGTATGAAATATTTAGTATTATTATATTCTCACATCACTATTCATAGTTGTATATAATAAAAGTAGTTAATAGAAAGTTGAATATATATGAATTTAAATAATAATTGAAATTACGAAGGGTATTATAACCCTTAATAAAGTACATTAAATTTTGATCAAATACTACCTGTCAATCAATACTGCTTTCATAATATTAACAGATTATAATTCGATTAATATGAACGCTATTTACCAGTCACGAGCTCGTTTTTAAATTCTTAAACCCTAAACTTTGCAGCTATAAGCTTTCCAAACTCTGCCATACAAACAACATTGCTGCCAAATACAGCAAACCTTACGAACCGCATTTTATAAGGTAAACCTTACAAAAGTTGGCATGCCAAACAGAGCCTTAGTTGTAGGGGTTGACATCGCTCTGTGCGATGTCAGTATTTTCACCACTCCCTCATTCCAATTATTAGCGCGCGATGGGTGGTGTTCGGCCCAAATCGTCTTGACGTCGCTCTATCCGAAATCCATTTTCTCCATTCCCTTATATCCATTAAAAGCACCCATACGAAAGGTGTATTACCAACGTAGTCCTTTTTGTTGATACCACAACCTTCCACCTCTACCAAACCAACTACAGCCCCAACAACCTCAGAGGCAGATGCACAGTGTAGGCCGCTCAACAGGGAAAGTTTGTCGAAATCAATATTGCAAAGGTATGCTTTCTATGCTCTTAAAAGGACTTTTGCGGGTATGCGGTATAGCTTTAGCACAATTTCGCGCAATCTGAAAGGTCCCCTTTTGCCTGCATTTTACAATATAGAGAAGAATATTCAACAAAGGGTGCACCTTGGAGATCTCGAGAGGGACTTATTGAAAGATCCTTGGCCTGCAGGGAATTTAGATAAGCTGAGCAGGCTTCTGCCATGGTCAAGTGAGCCATACCAAAAGGCTCGGGTTGAGCCCGGAGGTACTCTTGAAGGGTAAAGTGGACTAGCCACACCTTAGAAGTCTCCGTCCACGGTAGCAAGTTCCTGACAACAGGGGAGCAGTGTCTCTACTGAGGGAATAATGTCGGTATTGAGACTCCGCGACCCTATTTCGACTGCCAGGGCATGGCAAGTTGGTGGCCTTCAAGGGTCGATCCTAGTGAGAAAGACACATCTGAGTAGTAACGCCGAGCCCCGTTCTCTCTCCATCAAACAAAGTTTGGTACCCAATTACTGTCCCGCTTGTGTGCAATAAGAAGTTGCAGGAAGATGTTTTCATGAAAGGTAAGGATTATTTTGCTGGCCAACTTAATTTAAAATAAACACTTACTTTTTTCACTAACTTTGGTACTTATAATAAAAATATAGCATAATTTGAGCAAACCTGAAACCGTGCGCAGCGTTAGTGCTGTGCAGGGGAACAGAGTGCACTTCACTCAAGCCACTGGATTGAGTTGCGTGATGGTAGGAAATGGTAAATTTTAGTGAGCATCAGAAATAACCGAGTGATCATCCATGAATGAACTCATGGAATACCTCCCATGTTAACAAATAGAAAGATTGACTGATAACAAACGGTGAATTTAGTTGACAGTGACAGCAGGATACGAGGTATGAAAATGGAGGGTAATAGGGGGCGAAATGGTGGTGCTGAAAGGCTGCCAGCATGCGAAATGATTGCCATACTCTAAAAATATATACCGTATACATCCTCCAAGAGCGCAACTTCCCGAGCCGATCACAATGGAGGTGTTGACGAGAGATACAGGCTAATTTCATATTAACAGACTCCACATCCGAATCATCACCCTCTCTCTCCTCCAAAGTATCACAGTATTTACATAGGGCCCAGATCCTATTTCATTCTCCTGGAACAGCTCGCTTCACTCCCCCTATCCCAGACCCCAGTAGCCAACTTGCAGAAGCGATTGGCCTATACTTTTGGCTGCTAATTCCTCATCATGAGAACAATCGATACAAGTTAGGGAAGCTTGAGGTTGAGATTAATACTTTCCAGCCTCAAAATGAATCTTCTGCGCCACACAGCGGGAACTTCGCCTTTTTCACCATTCCTGTTCTAGTGGTGCTAGCACAAGTCCAGGTCACTATTAGCTTAGTTAGCAGCAGAGAAACCTAATGAAAGCAATAAAGGATCAAGCGGTGAGAAAGAAGCAACACACTAAACAAATCACCTAATATCATACCTGATACACTGTAGCAACAGATATCAGCAAAAACCAAAGGCCCATACCCTATTCCTACAGGCATAGGATGCGAAAGGAACAATCCACTATCATACTAGCCCCCACTCACTACACACCTCATAGCCGCATTCCCTATACCACATATCTCCCGACCACATGCAATATATGAAATCCACCAAGCAGTGTCATACCCGTAGTATGCTCACCACCGTAAGAACTAAAACAATCGAACTTCACCCTAATAGGTCCCAGATTTCCTCTCTTAGATAGGTGGCCGAAAACACTGCGAAAACTAACCCCTTCAGCCCCAATCTAAGACAAGAAAAAAGAAAAAAAACTACTGCACCTTACCAGCAAAGGCAACTCCAATGTCCTAGCGCTAGGTTCAGTTATTCCAGTTCTTACGGCACTGGAGCTGCCCACGTCATATCCACGGCATTTCCTACTCAAAATGCCCCGATTCTCAGTGCCCCAAAGCTACACCCCCCGACTGAATTTGCTTCCCAAAGTCTCAGACAAGAGCAAATATAGCCAATTCTCAAGCAGTTCCAGCGATACTAATAGGGTAATGATAATCGATGATACAGTCATTCCGTGTTGCTTCCTAATTCATCCATCACACACTATAACTGGAGATTTGACAACTTTTCACCACATCTCTCTTTTATGGCGTCTCCGAATCTCAATTTAGTTTCCAGCTTTAAGATATATAGCCCAGCTTCTATTTGGGTCGGTTAAAACAACCCACTGTTTGCGAACTCGGCCACTAAAGTTTCCTTTTGATAAAAATATTTAAATAAGCAGTCAACATTTAGCGCCCAAGTAGGGCGAATCTCGACCACCGCCATTCGACATGAAAATATTGTGCTGTATCTAGTACATCTTGATAACATGTTGCCCGGCAACCTTCCCCCGAAGTTTACTCAAGCAGAAGGTGCAATAGCAGGCTTCCACTTAAGAATCACTTGGGAGCTAGGATTCTGTGTGCAATCGATTAAATCCTAGCTTGTTCCGGCTAGTCGAGGAAAAATTCCTGATACCACGCATGGGAACTTGGGTAAGGTGCGGCCTTGTAGGTTTTTTAGGCTGCTAAAGGAAAGATAAAAGTATGATACTCGCAGTGTTGAGTTGAACTAGGACACTTTGTATTGGAATTGAGACCCCGGGTGCCTACCCCAACTCGACAGTGCGAGCACTTGTCTGGCAACATACAAGCGTCAGCACTAGTATCTCACAAAGATGTTAAATACTTGAAACCCCTACTTCCGTTTTTGGTTGTGGTTGGATATCGATCTCAGAGCTTGAAAAATATCGGTTCCCATGACACTAGAGAAACTGAACGAGCTGAAATTTTTTTTGCCCCAGATGTCGATAACTCGAGCCATAGCAAAAAGAAAGCAGGAGCTAGCGAGAGCATTCTTTGAGTAGTTTTTTGACGATCAAGACGCTTCTCGACCTCACTTTGATGAAAGTGCCAACAAAAGATCGTCATAGCTTTGTTGGAAAGTGTCTTAGGAGCTATCTAAGGTATCGGAGTTTGCTTTTTTCGAGATCGCTTAGCTTCCCAAGTGCGACATCTCTCCAGCCCACATTTGGGCTTTCAAAGGCAAGAAAATCAAGCATCGTGGCGCTTTCCTATCGGTTGGAAGGCCAAAGAACGACAGGCACCAGCTTCCACCACGACAGCTCGAGAATAAGGAGGAGGTCGAATGGTTTAACTTAAGTCAGTATTTCTTTTCCCGAAAGCAAGGAAGTACCGTAGCACTTCCAGAACCGCGGAATGTGATCTGTACCATATGCGAGGATGTGGTCTTCGGGGAAACGGACTGATCCCTTGACGACGGATATGGGAAGGTTTCACTACATTGCAGATTTTGTCTAGTCCCTTTCTTGGACCCGGAGAAGCGAGGATATCAGAAACTACCATAGGAACCAATCTTTCTCAGGGGTATATTAAATCTGTGGATTCTACTCGTGATTTGGCCTCCAATTCTCACGCTGCTCGAGCGGCCGAGTGGGAGTCAGGCACCCAGACTCAGAAATTGATCAGTGGACCAATCAGGTAAAAGGGTACTCTATATATGTGCTCTGTGGTTGGCTGGATGATGACTAAGGTCGAAACAGCACGCGACCCTAACTAGGCTGCGCGAGTGCTAAATTGCCCCGCTATTTCGCCTACTTATGGGTTCCTACGTTAACTCCCACTACCCTAACTATTCGAAATTTGAAGCTATAGTATTCCTAGGCGCAACGCTGATTGGTGTTGAGTTCGCAGATGTCTGGGACGTGACAGCGGCCGCCAAATCAACCCCAGTACCGGGGCATTGGAACCATACATCCTCTGATCAAGGCAAGCCATGAAGAACACAAGTTGGCATTGGATCAGAGTCTACACCTAGAAGCTCGGCTTCCAAGGTTTAAGTAGGTCTAATTCTCCTAATCCTCCTCTCCCCATTTCGACCACCCCACTCTTCTATCGCCGCTTCTAACATTCTGTCTAGCATTCCCTGTATATCATACCAAATATGCGGGGCTCATTGACGCTATGGCCGGCCATGCTGCTTTCATTGACTCCGATTCTCTTCATCGCCAAGCCTATACTAGCAGCTGTTGATTTCCAAAAATGCTGCACCTTGGTCCCCGTGTCAGAGGAGCTTAAACCACGTCAGTGGGACGCCTGCCACTCCTCTTATAACTCTTCCGAGACGGATCCTGATAAGAAATGGGCTCCGGAGATTGTGACTACTTACACCTGGTGCCATCAGGTCTGCGAGGCAAGTGGTGACTTTCAACTGAACAGTACTAGTCGATGGTTGTCACCGATTACAGCATGGCTTATCCCCGCCGCCGCACTCCTGCTCCTACTACCTATATCCGAGCATCTCAAAAGCAACGAACAATACTTTCGGCGAACCAAATGGCAAAAACTACGGGAATCATGGGAGAAGTGTGTTACCAATTGGTTGTTTCCTGTGATGGACTATATTCAGATACTGGGAGATCCGGCCAGCGCGTTTAACGGTGCCCTTGCACAGATGATCGCAGACTGGAGGCTCTGTATATCGATGCATAAGCGGCTCAATGGGAAGAGGGAGCGGGACCTTATTCTTATTGTGATCCTAGCAGAGCAGGCAGACTTCTTGGACGCCCCTATGGGGAATGCGATTGAATTAATGGCTGGATCCAGTCGAGCGAGAGAGTACACACCCGAACGGCGGGGAGAGTTATCTGGAGCGCTAGAAAGAAGTTCAATATCTCTGTAGTCTTGCCTATTGCACTATATATTGGCGTTGCAGCCGCAGTTTTCTATGATGCCTATCAAAAGCTTGGTGATAACAGAACTTCGTAAGTTTCCTTCAGGTACAAGGCTAGATGTGGGGGGTATATACACTAATCAAAGACACATTGTAGACACAGTTTGGCGTAAGCCCCACCTTTCCTAATCCTTCCTGTCGGTGTTGCATATCCTAATCCTAGTAGTTATGGCGTATGGTACAGTTGGATCCTACTGCTCTCGGTCTTCGCTAATTGCTTTGCTTCACACTCGAACCTTGATGCAGTTCGCAGTGGCATGGAAATAATCCTACGCGGGGTAATTGAGAATCATACCATCGATGAATTATCAAAGATTGGTTGGGATAACCAAGCAGCCCAAACATTGGATCAATCCTATAATACCGCGACAAAGTCCCTTTTGCCGTATCCAGCGCCACACCCCCCGATGCTTCTCAACCGAAGAGACCTCTTCTCCGGAAATCTGGAGTGCAAAGGAGTGCCACTACACAAGAGATATCGAAATACTCGCAACTGGGTTCAATGGTTGCATAACAATGGAGTGGACATTTCGCCGCCAACTGAGGGAATCTGGAGTTATCGTATATTCTGGCTGGATTGGTATTTAAGGCATCATCAAATGGTTTATCACACCCTCCCACATAATTCTATCTACCCTATTAACTCAGCTCAACTTATGCTAGGCGATGTATCTTGCTGCGCAACTACTCTCCTGGGGCTTCGTCCTCTTTTCCTGTGTATGCGCAACCGTCCGTACGTTTCTCCCACTCCTCGCAATTTTATTACCAAAAAGTCTAACGTATCCATACCTTGACCAGTTTCCTACACCACCCCAAATGTAGGTCTCGGATGCCGTTCGGTAAACCACATCATCTACGCATCAATAGCGCTCCTCAATGCACTAACCCATGTCGCCAAAGACACCCTTGAAGGGTCCAAAGACTCCCGTAAACAGCTCAAATATCCCCGAACGTATCAGGCCGTAAGAGTATTCTATCGTACAATGACCTGGGTAAACGCCGTCTTCATCCTAATCGGGGGCTCAGTTCTCCAATTAACAGGAGTTTACCAGAACTGCTGGTGCAAGGCCGGTATTGTTGGGCGGAATGCGAACTCAACCGTTATATTGAGCTCGAACACATACACACATCAATATTGGGCTAAGGCGTCGTGGCTGAAAGTTGCTTATACCGCGTATGGCGAGGTTGGACTCTTTTGTGTTATTGCATCGTGCATCCGGCTTTATATTGCACGCAGTGTTCGGCACTGGTTGGTTTAGGAAGGAGCACTGGCTCTTTTGGCTACCGTTATATATATCTCACTTTTGTGCCATGGGTGGGGGGGTGTTACGGGCTTGGAACCTTGTGATCTTAGGGACTAAATTTACACAATATATATATACTCGGGCATGGAAGTAAAAATCGAACAAAACAGGAATATGGACAAGGAATCTCAGGAATTGCGAAATTGACACCACGGATAAAAAAAAGGGGAGTGGAGAAAGTTAAAATCCCGGAGCAGTTGCATCTTGATCATTGTGGAAGCCAGTGGATACTACTACCATTAAAAGACTTTCAAATTTCCAAATCCCTAATAGCCCAATTCCCTATCAACCTCTGGAGACTCAGATATATAAAGGAAAAGAAGGGAGAAGCAAAAAAGAATCACCAGTCCCATGTTACGCCTGGACAGAGCTTGCCTGGGTTCTTGGGGACTCCAACTTGCCGATCTTTTCTACAATTCTGGCCAACCTGAGTCAGTACTTCAATGCAACGACAGGGTTTCTTGGAGAAACTCGATTTTTACTTCCATGTCCGAGTACAGCACACTACCTGATTCAAGAGCATATAAGCAACTTCTTCTCCTCATCCCATCGAGTGCCTCCGGTACCGCAACCATCCCTTCGAAAGTGCCATGCAGACCACAAATATTCTACACAATAAGGTTCCCAACACAAAAAATTAAATCTCCGTCCACTATTCTCTCAGATTAGAAAAAACTTTCGGGAGTCTTCCTAACTTCCATCTTCCCCTCACCCATAATGTATGCACCGCTCTTGGACCCTCACGATAGACATACGCCCAGAAAAAAGAAAAAAAAAGACAACCCAACAAGCATAAGCAGGAAGACAACAGCAGTGACCCAGCCAAGGTTCCCCACAAAGATTACGTAACCACAAACAATTCCAAATCTTGCAGTTTGCACGGTTACCTATCTACTTTCGGTGATTGACCTCCGGTAAAACTCACTTTAACCCCCTAATACTTTGCAGCTCTTGCACAAGAGGAGTTTGAGGTCTCTGGGGGGTTATTTTGAAAAAAAATGAAAAAAAGAGTCGGGTCGTCGGACTATACAGGTACCTTGTGTTTCGCACGTTGTTCGAGATATTTCCGATACTCCCATCCGTTGGGGGGGGAGGTGGGGCTGCGGCTGATCGATGTGGCAGTTGTCAGTAAAGTGGTAAATCTTAGTAATAGACTGAATACTTAATTCCCCGGAAATATGATATAAGAAACTATTTTATAATATATAACCCCTTTTCTACCACTCAAGTGCGGAAGTGGAGCCCTAACATGCTTCTTGACATAACCTGTTTAAAGCCGGATATCATACTTCAGTTAGCTAATAACCCAGGGCAAGCGAAAGGGGGCCCGCGGTCCGACGGGAAGAGGTCGGGAGAGAAGTTGGTATGATACCACATACTAATCCCTGTCGTGGAGTAAACTCGAGACCCTAGCAGGGACGACTACATCGTACGCTACTATACGTAAACTCACACAATTCGACCCCCCCCCGCTCTCCCGAATGCTGGTTCGAGTGATATTTTGTGATAACTTTGTTTTCAAAATCTCGTTCCACACACACAAGTGCCTGCGACAGGCCATGCTGCCTCCGACAACAAGATCAAGAACACACACACACCTCCGCTTCATACATATGATTACCGTTTTGGATAAATAAAAAAAATGTCAATTTTACCAGGGTATAATTATGATACAAGTACTTGCTCTACCGCGTGTTGTGCGAGATTCAGGTTTTTTTCGCGGTGGCTCCAAAGTTCCAATCTGAGACTCCAGGATCCGTCCTCAGCGAAGACCTCTCTTTTCCGGCTTGGGAAGTTTTGGAAAGCGGCGGGAAGGAGAAGCAGTACTCCCACCGCGCTGTGGATGTCTAGTTCCTGGAGTGTATATTTCAGACTGGCCCAATCCTCAGGTAACGATAGGCATGAGCGAATAAGAATCTAATTGGATGGTTGGGAGGGATCTATATTATAATTATTTCGGCAAAACGCATTGGCCTCTGGTATTGTTAAATCACGTTTGCCATGTTATTATCGGTGACTGGGATGTATAACAGAAGGGAAATCTGCCCATACGAGGGCGTCATCCATTCCTGTTCTGCTGCCGGTGGTGGAACTTTTTTTTCCCTCCTCTCGAAAGGAACGATGTTCCCCAATCCTTTCACCGGCGCTTCAAGCTTCAGCTTAGGTTAGCCAGCCAGCCAGCACACTCCACCTAATAACCTCCCACCATATAGTTAATGTCAGACCGGGTGGGGTGAAGTATTTCGTATCCCCCCCATCAGAAGCAATCAGTATCACAGCACCTCCATCCGATATCCGCCGTTGTTGCACAAGAATCCTCTACCGATATCCACCGTCCCCGTTCCACACCCTTTTCAATCCCCAAGAAAAGCTTATATGCCACCACCACCACCACCCCCACTATGGCCCCTGCTCTGGTCCCCACGTGCTCGGTCGCCATCATGGGCGAAATCCCTAACGCATGGGTAGCGCAGTATCCCCAATCACAGCAGTACCGATCGCTCGAAGGATGAAGTGGACCATGCGCCGATCCGGATATCGGCATGATGTCATGTCGATAACTTGGATTCCGTGGGGGGGCATGCAAGGATGGATCTGGTGGAATCATACACACCAAAGGTATTATATTATCATCCAATACAACGTGTGTAAATGCATAAAATGTATGATATCAAGATTTAAAAGACCAATGCACCACGGCACTCGCTTGTATACGTCAGTATCATAGATGGGGACGACGTAACCGAGTGATAGCAAGTAGATTCCCGTTGTCCAGGAAGCCTCCCGTGGCCGTCCTCCCAGGGCTCCCGGAGACCATTGGACTACTACAGGTGTATGTGGTCCCTGCTACCGGCAACCTGTCAAGCTTCTACATGACTCCTCGGGTTGTCATCCGTGTTCATACCGACGCCGTGGGTTGTATGATAGATGTGCAAAGACCAACTCGCTGGCCGACAACACCGGTGAAAATCGATATCAACCATATATATAGAGTACGTTCGGCGCCGCACAAAATCCATTTCTATTTCCTCCCCCCCCAAACAACAATACTGATAAAATCAGCTATATATAGACCTCCAGGTTCCAGTGCGGCCACCCGAATTCCCTACTCATTCCACTCTAGTCCTCTTCCCTAATACCAACCAACCAACATTCCAGTGATAAGCTTTCAACGCATTCCTAACAACGGGGAGATGCAAAAAAAAAACTTTCGAGTGATGATATGTGATTACATATCCCCAGTCAAGCGGTAACTTAATGGTAACCCGGTATCATAGAGCAAACCAGCCCCCACACCCACTCACGGTTTTTCCGAATACCGCCAATTACGCCAAGATAGCCTCACAGGAGATCACTCATCTCGGCAACCCAACGGGACACCCCCTCGCGCCATTCCGAAACAACCCATCAAATACCAGGCTAAGTTGCGAGGGGGAAGACACGCAAGGAAATTTCCATCAGGCTTCCCCGCGGACCCCCAGACTCGGAAGATTTTCCGATCAACAGAGAATTGAGCGCACCGGGTGGGCAAACGCGGAAGAGCCACTGATGTCGTCGTATTAGTGCCTGCCGTACCAGAAGGTTTTCACGGCCTTTGAATTTTGGTTTTTCACGGGCGTGCGTGCGTACATGCATGCATCTGGCGTGATTAGAGAATTCTGCAAACTAATTCAACCATTCCTGACGATAGGTGAGAGTGGGTCAACTCACGGACATTGGGGTTCTCATAGAATGCTTCAACATGGCCGGCGGTAGTTCGCATGCTCGTGGTGGACCGGATTCGAGGGGTTCATGAGAAATCCACGGGAATTAGTGATTGGAAGGAAGGAAATTTGAGCGACAGGAAAAGCATAAGCGAGTGATAATATGTGATGGCTATAAACTCCAGAGCCAAACATTGGTACAGTGGTGTTCAATTACCCCCTTCCCCCCCCCTTCCCCGTATTCGGTTGTTGCAAAGCGACGTTTTCAGGAAAACATTCCATCAACGGAGTCGAAGAAGAAGAAGAACCTGGGTCGACGACATTACAGTACTCCCCTACGAATAACCACCCTCGCAGATGACAGTTTTGACATGTCGGGTAATTCGATCGAGGGAGAGGACTGACTGTCTGACCGACCGACCCACCCACCGCTGACCACTTTTGTATCCATCCAAACATTCGGTTTCCTAGCCGAGATATGTGGGGGGTTCTTTTTTTATGTCAAAGTGCGATATACCCGTTTTCAATCAATTATGAAGAACTGACAGATTTCCCCGCTCCCCCCCCCCCGCACGGTTTCTTTCGAATACGATAACCGCCTAGATGGTAATTGGCGATATGCCAGAGCCCAGGCGAACACCGGAGGCGGGAAAGAAAAGAAAGAAGAAGAAAAAGAAAAAAGAAAACAGATCCCCACACCCCCAAGAAGCCTCTTGCGTTATCCTATTCCCCACTCTTGTTCGTACGAGTACGGTACGATAGAAAGCTCACACATAAAACCCAGACGACAGAAAAAAAAAACGATCCATACTTATCGTACTGTACTAGTACCGTANCCCCCCCCCACGCTAGCACGTATGTGGTTAAACCGGCCCCGAGGGATACATGTATGGTACCACAAGAGGGAAAAAAAAAATACTACCGTACTGTAATGGTTTTGCCGGTACAAGAACGAGTTACAATACAGGCATGATAGGTATATCATATTGTGATATCTAGTCAAATAGAGTATCTCCGTCCCAGGGCTTTGATCTCCGTTCCAAGACAAAAGGACCCTCACTCCGTATACCGGTACGGTATTGTAAAAAAACCCTATTGCCCCACCCGCAACTGAGAAGAGGAAGTGGCGGAAGATGGATGTTACAGTGAGTTAAACTCCGGCTGGGCTATCGGTAATACCATTGATTGGTCGCGTGTTCGGGGGGGCGATCAAAACTTGCCAAGGCGCCACCCAAGTTGACGAGATAAACACGGTGCCACGAGTTTTTGAAAGACCCAAGTTTATTCGTAGCAGGTACTCGTACTGTGGCAAAATATATATGGCGAAAAACGCCGTAGAATCTCATGAAAGAAAGTCGGGATGGCGCTAAGTGAGGATTTTCTTAAAACCTGCATGCATGCATGCATAATCGCGACTCTCTAATCTACCGGTATGTGTTTTAAAAACTGTGGCGAGTTGGCGGTCTTCATGCCCTTCTATTGGCCCAGTTGCATTAATTTTTCCCCCTTTAGTTTCCATTTCCGACTTTCATGAGATTTTCTACTGTACTCGAGTACAGTACGGTATTATATAAAATGGAATACCGGTACCGGTACCAAGGCAGATGCGCTTTCCTACAAAGTCAAGGATTACTTTTCTAATTAACCATCCTTGTCTTGCACTGTAGAAAAAAAAAAACATCTCCCCGGGTACTGTACCGGTATGATATAGTACCGTACCATACATACCGATACCGATACCGGTACGGTAACTTGAACCGCGAGCCCGGTTACCAGAAAACCAATCAATTAACCGAGAAACCCTTTTTTCACCCACTTGGGGGTCTTTTTTTTTTTTTCGTGGTTCTGTTGTCTTTGCGGCTCCTTTGGGCATGGGAGAGAGAGAATTTCGAAAATTCATACCGGTACGGTATTTTAGATTCACCGGATCTAAATTTGGTTATCATATCATATCGGTGGATGCCTAAAATAGGACTTTGAACTTCTCTGTTAGTTCAGTTAGTTAGTTGGTGGATTTTGATCCGGCCTTAACAAATAAATAAACTAACTTTGGATGAAGGGGTACTCGTAGGTTCAAAATTGCCCATATAAATTTAATTAATTAATTAATTTCTTAGCCCACATGATATTATTCCCGAGAAAGCCAAACTGTGCATAAGGATTGACAGTTATTATTGCTATGGTCGAGAGTTGATGAGTTTCTTTGTTGAGCTGTTTTTATTTTATTTTATTTTCTTTTCTTTTCTCTTCGGCGGGGCGAGGGGGGGAGGGGCCAAAACTACATTCCTGTATGTTTCAAGCTCCCATATCTCCGGGACACAACCGGGATGGACATTGAAAAAAGATTCCGTGGTGCCCCTTGTCAGCGTTTGAGACGGAGGGTTAAATTTAATACCTACCGGTAGAGTACCGGTAAGCAACCCTTCATCCATACGGTACAAGTGCCACCGAAAAAGTGAGTGCACGCGTGGGATTTTACACCAAAAACGGTCAATTTCACACACTTATTCCAGCACCAGCACCATAATTAAAAATAAGATAACTTCATAGCATGTTCAGAAAAGCTGTAGACTGCTTGACTTCTATTGAATCCTCAACTGAATTTAAATTATCTGAAGAGTAGTAGTGGAGGGAAATAAAATTTTCCTCAAAACTGCGCCAAGACCATCTTTTTTGGTGAGAAAACTGTGTCTTGGCAAAATTTGAAAGTTCAACTGCATACTGCTCCTCAGGGAATTTAAATTCATTTAAGGTTTCAAAAGAGGTTGAGTAGCCTGCAGCTTTCTGATCATTCTATGAAGTTATCTTATTTTTAATTGTGGTGCTGGTGCTGGAATGAGTGTGTGAAATTGGCCATTTTTGGTGTAAAATCCCACGCGTGCACTCACTTTTTCGGTGGCACTTGTACGGTAGTCTACATACCAGCAGAAAAAATGTGCACAGTATCGGTAGACCACAGCTAATATTAACCTACTCGTAGACTGATAAACCACTGAAAAATACCGGGGGGAACATCATACCGGTACCCACCTTAGTCATCCACATCTCAGAAAACCTCCGGCGCGGCATGACGACCCAGCAGCAGCACAAAAACGCAAATAGCAAGTCAAAAACATGCCTCCACCCATACATTAAAAGGGTATGATACCGTAGTCTAAAAAGAAAAAGTATATGATACGGTAGACACACTCAGACTCAGTCTCGAATTCACGGGCGGAAAAACTCCTACAACACAACATGTAACTTACCGGTAACGGCCGCTTGAAAAAAAAACAAAAAACATCCCCTTTGTCAGTTACCGTTACCGTTACCGGCTCGTGATATCATCGGTCGGTGTGATTTCTCCATTCCGTTCCGTTGAGGAAAATACAGGTTTACCCGCAAGTGCACTTTTTTTTTCTTTTCAAAACTGTCAGTGAATGAGTGAGTGAGTGGGCGAGAAGGAAAAAACCAGACGGAGGAGGAGGAGGAGGAGGAGGAGCGGAGCGGAGTTCACCGATGGGAATGGGAAATGGGATGGTACATGTTTTTTTTTTTTGTTTTTTTTTGCGGTATTGTACCGTACAGTACTACTGGTGGGGTTTTATCATAATTAATATTCATATGATATTAATGGAATTCTTTCCCTTTTTACTGTAGACTAATCATACAAAATACTATAATAGTACGAATACTCTAGTTATAACTTAGTATCATACATACAGTACACTCGTGTTTCGCAAAGTTCTCGTAACGCCTGAAGTATCGCAAAGTCTTGGCAGTCTTCAACTTGAACTGGGAAGTTGTGGAAGCTATTCAGTGGGGAAAAAAAAATGCTATGGGATTTTTGCCATTACCAGAATCTGATTAAGAAATATTTCTCAAGAAAGTGTCCTGCCTACCGTATCCTGATATCTTGGGCAGGAATTGGTGGGGTACCTGGAGTGTTAGGAGAACTTTTTGCGGATGCTAGTGTACGGTACATGTTAAAAAAATTGATTGTAAAGATAAATTTTTTTTTTTTTTTTACATTCTGGGGCATGATTTAATGGTATGATTGACGATGACTTGGTTCAACGTTTTGAGTCCTAGGATCACACACTCGTATATACCGGTATGAATGCTTATGATACCTCGAGATGAAAAAAAAAAAAAAAAAAAAGTGCTCAGGGTAAAGAAGGATCCCATCCCCCTCCCCACACACATATACAACACACACCACACACCACACACACACACCATGACAAAGGTACAGTACGAGTACGAGTTACACGTAAATTTAACAGTAAGGAAAGAGACATC
Source organism: Tuber brumale (assembly GCA_014065205.1). Taxonomy (NCBI): domain Eukaryota; kingdom Fungi; phylum Ascomycota; class Pezizomycetes; order Pezizales; family Tuberaceae; genus Tuber; species Tuber brumale. Next base: position 229,503 of record JACCEG010000155.1, read on the forward strand.
AGAGTGGTCCAATTGACCCTTGTGCATGAACTACTCGAGTACACAGCATTTACTCGACCATGCGTTAGGACGTTGGAGTTGCCGTTGCAGGTAAGGTGCGGCACTTTTTTTTTTTTTTTTCGCAAATAAATTTACAAGTTATGATATACTTTTCTCTTTCCTCTTACTATCTCTTTTTTTTAGTCGGGAGTTTGAGGCTGAGGAGGAGGAGGGGGGAGGGGTCAAGTTTTCACACTTTTGTTTCTATCCAAGAGGGGGAATTTTGGACGTCTGAAACGCGAAGATCTTTTTTTTTAATTTTTTTTTTACAGGAAACAACAATTCAATGCTCGACAACCGTTTCTAGAGTACAAGCACCCATCCTACGAACACTTGCTCACAACATCTAATTTAGAGCATGATGCCGTAGACTCCCGGTATCGGTATGATACATGTGCTAGCACGTGATACCGCACCGTACTCGCAACCTCGACCACCTTGGCGAAACATCTCCTTCCCTTCCCTTCACAAAAAAAAAAAAAAACCGAATCCCACATGTTTTTCCGGTCGGATCATCAGTCGCGTGAAGCAAACAAGCTAAATGGTCATTTTTACATTTTTTTTTTTTTTTTTTTTTTTCCCTCTTCTCGCTCGTGTTGTTGTTGGCTGGTTCGCCCATGCTAACTTTTTAGCCCCGACCACCCCATCCCACATGAAAAGAAAAAGAAAAAAAAAGATAAGACTTCTTGACTCGAAAAGCCCCCAATGGGAGCTAGAATTGAAATAGGAAAAGGTTAATCCCAAAGAACAAGCTTTGTGCTGGGGGGCAATTCAAGCGAACCGGGACCTTCCGTGATTGCGATGGGACTGTCTTTCTTCGCCGGAGAAATTGGGATTTCTTTACAAATGGGAAATGGTAACGGGGGGAGAGAGTTTATGATATTATAGAAGTATTACCCTTTTCCCGGAGGTCGTAGGTTTGTCTCTCTCGATGCCCCCCACGATAGGGGTTTTGGATTAGTTCTCTAGCTGGGGGAGGGGGGAGTTCGTGGCTGAAAAAGAGGAAATTGCGTTGTTGGGAGTTGCGTTTGGGGGAAGAAAAAGAAAAAACACCAGCACTAACGAACGACCTTTTCGAAATCGATAATACAGGTACTCAATCAGTCTGTCACACCCCGCACTGAGTTGTTATTGTAAAGAAAGAAAGAAAGAGAGAAAGCCTGTTTTAAAACAATACCCAGATACAAGGAGAGAGAGAAAGTAAAAAGGTAAAAATAAAAAAAAAGAGACAACCCCCCAACCCTGATTGTTTTGCAAAAGGGAAAAAACGATTCGCTAGCCAACATGCTTGTAGATATAAGTCAATAGATATAGGTTAGGGCGGGAGAGAGATATTAAGATAGAAAATAAGCATGACGGGTGGAGAAGGAGTAGAAGAAAAAGAAAAAGAAAGAAGAAAAGGAAGAACGACAAAAGAAACCAACTACTGTTTCTTGGACTTCTCTTCCGATCCAACCTTCTCGTTCGAAGAACCCGAATGCTGCGGATGGTGTCCATCAATCATTTGACTGTGTGCCGCGATACCGTGACGATCTCCAGCTGTAATTGATGAATTCAGTGTTAGCCCAATATCCGAGATGAGGGAAAGTGTGGGGTGGATTATTCGTCATACCAGTGACAGGAGAATGCGCATCATGATGCTCCTTTGCCGGCGTCCAAGCCAGATAATCCCTCCGAACCTCAACATAATCGTAGGCGAACTCGCCGAGCTGGTCATCGTCCATGCCCAAGAGCTCGGCCTCCTCGCTCGCGCGAAGCTTGAGTCCGGGGATCTGATTGATGATAAAGCAGATGAGGGTGGTGACGACGAAAGTGTACGCGATGCAGGCGACGATGTAGGCCAGCTGGATGTAGAGCTGCTTCCACTTCTTGTTGGGGAAGCCACCCACGTAACTCGCGTTCACGCCGTCGAGGCCGATGATGTAGTCGGCGCCGAACAAGGCATTGAAGATGAGGCCGACCATGCCGGCGATGCCATGCTCGGCGAATACGTCCATTGCGTCGTCGATGCGGACCAGGTACTTTACCTTGGTGCCATAATTGCAGACGACACCCGTCACGACTCCCAGGAGGATGCTGGCATGGGGCATGATGAAGCCGGATGCTGGCGTTGCCGCCACGAGGCCAGAGATGAGGCCTGAACAGAGACCAACCATTGACCATTTCTTCGCCAATCTGAAGTCGAGGAGGACCCATGTTATGCCGGAGAAAATGGCCGTAAGATTGGTATTCCAGCAGGCAACGACGGCGCGAAGGTTGGCGCCGTAGGACGATCCACCGTTGAATCCGAGCCAGCCGAACCAGAGGAGGATAGTGCCGAGGGTGATCAAGGATACATTGTGAGGCCTGAAGTTGAGGAGCATCTTCTCTTGACGTTTGCCGAGGACGAGGGAGTATGCGAGGGCGCCCACCCCGGATGCGATCTCGACGGGCCCACCACCTACCGTATTAACAACATTAGCTCCATTAGACCTGCAAGCAAGTCAATTTGCTGATACATACCAGCATAGTCCAAAACACCATAACCGAAGGCCCAACCACTAGGATTCCATACCCAGCAGGCGATCGGGCAATAAACAAGGGTAGTCCACAAGAAAGCAAAGACCATGGCAGGTAGAACCCTCCCTCGCTCAGCAATAGCACCCATAACGATAGCAACAGTAACGGCGGCGAACTGCATCTGGTAAAAGCTGAACAGGATTTCCGCAATGAGAGGACTGGGTGATGGGGCGCCGAGCGTGTTTTGCAGGAAGGCGTGGTGAAGATTTCCGATGAATCCACTTGTTGCAGTCCTGGAGAAGGCTAACGAGTATCCCCAGAGGTACCACTGGAAAGTAACAACCGCTGACGAACCTATACACGCCCAAATGAGGGAGAGTGCAGACTTGCGGCGTGCGAGACCACTGTAGAGGAAGCCGAGTCCCGGTACCATGAGAAGTACCATGGCCGAGCATATGATAATATATGCCGGGTCCCCTTTTGTGTACCATCGGTTCAGATTCTCCGTTCCTAGAGTAAACCATCCGGACGTCTTAGTGAACCGAAACCACCCAAAAGTGCGCTGGAAATGGCGGCTTCGGAAATAAACATGACTTACTGGAATCACCCCCAGTTTCAGAGTTCGTATTATTCGCAGTGAAGTTCGATGGAGCTCCCATCCATGAGTACGACATCTTGAAGTTTCCCTTATTTCAATATCCGTCTGGGGAGAAAAAAGTTGACCCGAATTTCCACCTCAAATAGTGTTTGCCGAATTCGAGCTTTCAGTACGCTGCTCTGGAAGAATGATATTCAGACCCGGCCGCGAGTCTTCCAGGGAGGGGGAAGTAGGGAAGTTTAATAAGAAAAATTCCACCCGAGGGAGGGGAGATTATCGGATGGGACAGGCATTGTGTTACACAAATTGATTGATAGGGTTTTAAATTACTATACTTGGTTTCTAAGTGGAAGAGGGTGTACGGTACTCGAGTACTCGAGTGGGTTACGGTACAGCAGCGGAGTGATCTCGTGGGGTCAACAGCGAGGCAATGGATCGGTGCAAGTGCTCGAGCACTAGTACCACACTCATATGCATCTCCCCACTAGGCTAGGCTATTTCGGGGAACGTCTCACGATTTGCATTAGCATGAGCGATTGAGCATCAGGTACTGTACTCGTACTTGTAAAAACTGCTGCAGTGTCAGTAGACTACATTGCGTCTCACCCATCAGTCCGCGGGAATTGAGTCGGCCGCCGGCGTTCGCATGGTCATGTACCGTGGCGCCTTAGCTTTTACCTGAGAGGGAATTTGAAGCCCTCTTTGCCCAGTCTTGACTTGCTGTGATTACCCATATTAACAAGCAGGTTGGTGAAAAGTTACATTGGGAGAAGGGTGCAAACTTTTCCGTTTCTTGAGCGTGAATTTCTCACCTCCTGCAGTACGTGTAATTGGTGTGGTAAATCAATACCGGTACTGGAAATGCGATACCGACGTCTCTTGAACTCCAATCGGAAACTTCGATTTCCAATTCCTGTTGGTTAGACGCCAACCCTCGCTCCTCCCTGATTCTAAATCCCAAGCCCTTGGCATAAGATGAACTATGCGAGCCTAAGCCTCTTTTATTTTGTCTTATCTGGAGCACATGGCTTGCGACTGTCTTGGCGAATTGTGCAGAGATAAGGAGTCAATTCTTAGTACCTTTTTTGGGTCAAGGACTTAGATCCCTCACTCGCTCAACCTTGCTGCTTCCGGCCGATGATTGTTCCAAGCCCTCTCCAGATTTCCATGTTTCATGGGGGGGATGTAGACTTTTGGGTAGACTTCCGTACTCGAGAATGGTACGCCTCCACCACCCTTATCTCTTGGGCCATCGGGGCGGCGCCATCGGAGCCTTGAGATACGGTAGGGTACGGTATTCCAAGAGAGGCCTCTACAGGCATGGCGCGGTACTGTACGAGTAGTGGGAAGGGGCAACGCACCGCACCGTATCGTACCCGTACCTTCCGATGAAGCCTCTACCGGTATCCCCAGACTCTCCTCTGCCCATGCGGGTTCGGTTATTTCGGCCCCAGGACCAGTGATGTACCGGTATCTATCTCTGATCTCCTGGATTCACGTATAAGTCGGCGACCTTGCTCATCAAATCACAAACTTTCACCACTACGGCAGTTCAATCCCTCCCTACCTCACCGCCAAGGCATCCCCGGCTGGGGCACGTTACTTTGTTGGCGCTCTGCCTTACTCGAGAATCGTAGACGTCGAAACCTGGATTTCGAACCAGAGCACCGCGTTTTTGCGGAACGTGTTGTATTTGCAACATACTCAATTATACGCAGCACAGCGCATTCGAAACATGGCAGTGCAGCTTCGCACAGGAGTGTGCCATGCTACCCCACTAGCTTTGCTGCCTGCCATTTGTTATGCTGATGGCATGCTTTTACTACGTTTGTTACCCCCCCGGCTGTCTGCCTGGGCTAGGGGTACAAGGGCCGTGCCGGAGTTATCATTGTTATGCGTTGTTGTATGTCAACGCGCTTAGTAAGGGTAAAGATAACAATATCCCAGACCCGGAACGACCGAGCGGATCTCAAACAAAGTAGACAATCAAAAGCAGGGGGATCGGAGCCAAACGAGATCAACAAGGTCCGTCCAAACCCTGAACGAGCTTTAGGAGGTGAAAAAAGGGTAACTTTTATTAGGTACGGGTATGTGTGATATGATACGATGGCGAGTTGAACGAATAGGAGTTCAGTGAGGGGAAAAGAAAGTACGGTAAAAGAAAAGATCGGCGACAACGTTGTGGTGGGGCAGGCTGTCGGCGGCCGCCGCCTGAGCGATGAGAAGAAGTGAGGTGGTGTACGAGTACGCTACGGTACTCGAGTACCCTAATCTCTCCTTCCCACACTGGAGCTATGACAAGAGATTATGAAGCAGTGTAACGTTACTTCCCAGGGTCCGTCTCACTTTTCATCCGGATGATGCAAGTACTCGTACAGTACCGGTACTGGTACGCTACCGACACCGTCTTGTTGCTGGAGCTTTTGGTACTGGTACAAGAACCCAAGCACTGCAAGTATACCGGTATCACACGGTGGGTCGAGGTCGAAGGTGGGGCCTTCATACAGACTGCCATAAAAATAAAATAAATAAATAAAAAAACGGAAAATGGGACACGGGATTCAAGAGTTCTGACTGGAGCGTTGGATAGCTCGAGCCAATCGGTTTCCATGTTTCTGACGCCAGTTTTCCAATTTTTTTTTTTTTTTACCACAGGCAGCACCGTACCAGTACTGTACGCAAAAGCCTTACCGGGTAATATCGATCCGAATTCAAAGTGTACCGGTAGATGCAGAGGGTTTTTCTCCCACGTGGTTATGATACTACTGTACTCGAGTAGAACAGATTTTTCTTCGCCTGCCCACCCCACAGCCTTTGCCGCACTTCAAGGTCTGGCGCCACAAGTGGGAGCACGCTATCTTGTCAAATGATTTCACTTTCCCGTGATAGCGGAGCCCGCCGATACTGATCCTCCTGCTCAAGTGAGGAATCTCAGGCCTTTATTTTTGTAGCATATATGCCGTGGCGAAGCCGGCTGATAGTTGAGTGGACGATAAGTTAGAGCACATCTATCTTCCCTGCAGCATGGGAGAGAGGGTTGCACGACGTGCGATCACGTTATATCACTCGTCCAATCAAGTTTTAGGGCGCTACTGTGCTCGTAAATCATTCACAGCCTTTGTCAATCGTCTTTGTAACCGTAGATGCGTGTGGGGATTCAGTGGGTTAACCTTTCGATGCGGATAATTTTGGTTCGGTTCGAAAATCTACCAGTTCGGGAGAGTAATTGTAAGGTATGGTGTGATGTACCTCCCCACAACCGTCCCGTGATGTTTCACCGTCTGCTAGATAGGAGGAGATGTTCGGAATATCACCGATTGAGGTGGTGTAAGTTTAATCTACCATCGCATACCACCGATACTATCTTGGGCCTCGGCCACACCCCCACACCAGGACGGGTGGTGGGCTCACGACACCCAAACAAGTGGGTGGCACTGTGGGAAATGGTGCAGAAAATATGTAAAGAAAGATAATAAATCATTCTTGGGGTTTCTATTGCCTTTATGTATATTTTTCTCTGCCCCTAGCTCAATTATTGAAAGAGGTGTTGCGGTTATCTTAGGGGTGAATATCTTTAGCATGGAACTGTGGAAGGAACATTTTTATGTCTTGTGTCGTGGGTTTTTGTTGCTCTTGGTATACTCGAGTACCTGACTACACCAAGATCTAACAGAGAAGAGTGTTAGTTACGAGTGTTCAGGCTATTTAGTGAGCAAAAGTGACACGTTTGATTGATTTAATTCTAAACCGTTTCTCACCAGATAGTTCGCACTTGTCGCTAAGTGTTTGGAATCGGCCCGTCGGCCATAGTGGCGCTTTAATACGTAAAGGTGTTACAGCACAGATAACATGTGTTACCTGAGGTTGCAATACTGCCCACTTCTTGGGATTTATTAGAATAACCGCGCCCGTACTGTGTCTCATTTTGGAACTCGTGAGTACTTGAATATCACCTCCTTGCCAAGTGCTTCAAGAGCTTGAGTTTAAGGTGTGCTCGTGTACTCGTACTTGTACAGTAAAAGTACCTCGTGCGATAAATCATGCTAATTGCTGTGAGCTCTAGGACCTGAGATAGAGGGCAACCTTACCTACGATACCCGACTCGCTGCGAAAACGAATGGTTAGACTGGGGTTTGTGTGGCGCTCGCTTGGTTTAGGTTCATTCAGCTCAGATAATTCCCTTTAATGAAGCCTTGAGATCCTTGCACCCGTGTGAAAGCTGACCCGGAGGGAGTGAAAAGTTTCAGGCCGGTTACCCCCGATGCCTACATTTCTGCTTATATACTCGAGTACCCGAGCAGTCGCTGAGCACCTCTGTAAATCTGCAAGTATCTTTAGTTAAATACCATAGGATGGACTTCTAGATCTCTCAGATTCCCAGGTTAGGGCTCCCAACGAGAGATCTACATAGCCTTATTCAGGATTCCTCTAGATTGGGATCAAACTTTTACCAAGGATGACGGGTGGAGAGTGCCATAACTGTCATCCAGGAATAGGATTCTGTGAGGGTTTTTTTTGTAAATATCTTAGCTAGTGTCAGAGCTTCAAATAGGCATAGAATAGAGGATGGGGCCGTTGGAGGCCCTGATGCAGTCATGAATTCCAAATAAAGTGAGTTACTCCGCTCACGTGCAAGCAGATAGGGGGGAGGTGGGGCTACTATTGACAGGGGATAGCAGCACAATTCCGTACCTGCATATCATCAAACAAGGCGGTTTGCCCCAGCCGGGTCCCTGAATCGCAGGGGAAGCCTCCTGCACTCCGGGGCAGCCTCAATTGTGTCTGGAGAGTGCTAAACCCATCTAGGTATCGAGCTCAAGGCGGAGTCTGCCGCCTATTTTCTACGGTTGTATTTAGTATCTAGTTTTGATAATCTGGGGTAAGCTTATCAAAAATATTACCCCCAAGTTTTAAGCTCTAAATAAATGACGCAGGAGCTCTGCAAAACATCCCGGTAAGCCGTGTCACTCAAACTTCTCAATTTTTAATTGAAATATATCACCGGAATGAAAGAACGCTAACCTCGTTTATTCGCTGGATACACCTCCAAAAGCGTCATTTGCAACCTTTCTCCTCAGCGTGGATTGGGTAACCAAAGTATACGACCTTTTTTTTGACAATCAAGCGTAGGGAAATGAGTGGTGGAGGACTGGGCAGAATATGAAGGGAGTGGTTTCGTGGATGTTTGATGGAGTTTCGTGGTGTGGTTTGGTATGATAAATGGAAACATTTGGAATAGGGGCCGCATTTTCACTTCAACTAGGGTACGGTTCATCACGCAGAGTACGCAGAGCCCCAGGTTATTTCATCCCGTTAGCTGACTAAAGCATGTCGAAGGGCGACGTATCATACGTATCTACATATGCAATCACACTTCGCTCGGAAACTTCTCTACCTGCCCGGGAGTCCGAAGCCGCTGGGGCCACCTCACATAAATAAACACACGTTGGGTTTTTACATCGGGAAATGTTCACTTCTTTTAGATGATAGTGCTGTGAGTGTTGGGGGTACACGGGTCTAGAATCCACTTACTATACATAGGGGACCATCGCTGAAATTGCATGGTAGCTGGGCGAAGTGAGAAAAGCGGGGGGCTCCGGATGAACCGAGGAGTATGGGAGAAAGGGGTTACGATAAGCCCCTGGGCTAATTGCTGGAGTGTTACTCTTTGGAGGGTGACTAGCGGACCAACGCTGGTGGCTTTCCTCATTTTGGGAAATTCTGTCCTCAAAGCACGAGTACGGTAGTGGGTCTGTACGAGATACTCTCCGAAGTGGGGTTGTTTCTCGCGACCTCCGGCCTGCGCCTTCGCCAATTCGTTCACTAGGGGCTCGCTCGGCAGTGTTTGAGGATCATCACTGGTTAATTTCCAAAAACGCTTCAAATAGTCCCTGCCATGCTTGCGATTGGTTTACTGGTGCTGCCCAAGTACGGAACACGATGTACTACCGGTATCGCGCTGATCGAGCAAGACGCTGTAAGGTGGATGGTGTGTCGAATACGCACTGGTCCTGAGGAATTGCTGTGATCGTGACCTCCGGATAGCTTACACGATATGATGATGACAAATTGACTTGCTGATATACCGTGTAACAGGAGAGACAAGAAGAAGCAAAGAGAGGTGAAGCTTGACTCAATTGAGCAGAGAGGAGAGAGTGTTCTATTGAGTTGTAGTCTGATGGTTCGCTTGTCTATGTTAAGGTAGGAAAGCAAGAAACACTTATAAGGAGGAAACTTCCATGCCAAGCTTCTCCCTTCCCAAACAGGAATTCCACAGGGTCAACACCCTATCGCATACAGGACCTCATACTTCCAACCGCTACCTGCCCCTCACCGGTAATCAACTAGACCACCGTTCCGCCGGTTCATTGGCTGATGTGTCATTTATAGGCTCGGGAATTAGATTCGAAAATCCATTAGGGTTTTCCAGCTCTAGTATGCGTGGTCATGCATAATCACTCGAGAATCAATACGAATACAAGCAGTTGTGGTATCGGAGTACCCATATCACATGGGCGAAAAAAAAAACCGGTTAGGGGGCTATTGTTCCGACTTGAAGGGGACCTCGCCGTATGAGGCAATGATCTCGAATTTAGTTTTGCCATGAACGTAGTGTGTGGTGAAGTGAAGGGTTTAAGTGTCCCTAATGATGAGAAGCGGAAATATCTTATCCGATAAGTAAGATCTCATGTAATATTCCTAAAATGCCGAGGAGGGGTTGCGCACTGTGCAAAATGTATTCCGTTTCGCGATTTCTTGGTCATCGGTGATGGCGATCTCCTGCGGTCGTGGATCTGGTGGTAAGTGCCGTGCCATGCTAGATATTTACCGTACCGTGGTACGGGTATTGCTCTTAAAGAAAAGCCGGGAGATGGTGTAGCGCATTGCCATGTCTGATATGCCGGTACATTCGCTACGCTCGGTACAGAAAGTACGCCTTAGGAACTCAGCTGTTTTACTTGATTCACTTGGTTTCAAAGACCTGACAATCTCACCATTATTAAATCCTGAGGAATTCTGAGTATTCCAGCATATATGAAGTCCCCCCTGTCGATAAACTCCCAAGTCCCGCTACGGTACACGAGACTCTAGTATCTGTTCACAACCGATACTGCGAGCAAGTATTTAGCGTGGGGTATGGAAATTCGGCACTTATCGCGTGGGCAGGGGATAAAGTAATTATATACAGTACCGGTACCACGCCTCGCTACGCTGCTATGCATGCGGCGTCCTGAAACTCTCGGGCTACCATTCCCCCCATATTTGCTTGTCTAAGGGAGAAAATGTGTATTAGGCCGTGCACAGGGAATATCTCGAAGGATGCGCGTTGGTCCAGTTAATCAAGACTAGGAATTTCCTGGATACTTGATGTCGCCAAAAACCAGTGGCAAAAAGGTTCAACTGTGTCTCCTCCCTACTTCCTTTTTTAGGGCTGTCACATTTCCGTAGGGAGGGCTGGTAAGGGGTGAAGGTGGACGGAGATCGAACGTCCAGATTTTTGCTCCAGGCCCGGTTTCTCACCTCTATCCCCGCCTCCTCTGAGGTCATGCTATTGTTATTATTATTATTATTAGATCTATCCCTTGGTGTGTCTGAAACAGTCAAATTCGTAGCTAGGCACACACATGCCGGATCAGTCAGCAGCTAGCTATTTCAGGTTATAAATATCAGCTTTTTAATATTCAACTGACTCATCATAGTAGGAACAATTAATTTCTAGCGAATCACAATATTTGGTATGCCGGGCTACGAATTTGACTGTTTTAGACACCAAGGGATAATACTTGGTACCCCTGAAAAGTACCGTACCAGTACAAAAAGTGCGGAAAGACAGCGCTAGGCTGTTAAGAGATTAAGGGGGGGGGTAGGGAGGTTACCCGGCAAGGGTATGCAGAATGTGCTTCATGAGTCGGAAAGCTACGGTATGATATATACCTCCATCAACTTACTTTTTGTTAAATCCCCTAATTGCTTGAGGGATCCATCAACTCACTGCCGGTATGCGAAAATTTAATACCTGCAAAACTGACTAGGGATCCTGTACTGATAGAGCAGGGCATTTCTTTCAAATGGTTAACCGCCATACTTTGCGAGGACTGGGCAGGGGCGGTGGGCTATATCTATAATTATTTTTAACGGTAGAATATTAGCGCAAAGAATCGACTCATCGCGGTAAGCTTAAGATGTAGGATTCAAACTGATCGTCCATACTTACTAACTGATGAATCGAAATTGACATGTGAGGGTGTGCTTTGGTAGTCATGAGTTCCAGCCCCGTGTGGTACGCACACTGAAAACTACCGGTACTAGCTTGTGGTATTCCTTCTCTGAGGCCATGTGATTTCTTTATTCTCTTTCGGGGAATTAATTATTATCCACGAGGGAAATTGAACTTGGGGATCTAGGAAAGCCAATTTTCCAGGGCCATAGCGTTATACCGTTAGGCAATGGCATCGGCATTAAGTCTCATCTTGTTTCAACTCCTATATGGCAAGGTTGGAAGAAATGGGTGGGGGGGGGGTAATGGGAAAAGTGAACTCCAGTCTGGCATGGAATGATGGGAATTCGCAGCATGTGAGCATTGCCTGGCAGGTACAAACACGCCAATGCGAGGCTATCCTGGACGAGGTACTCGTCCAAACAGCGGGGAGAGGGGGTTATAAACAAAAGAAGAGAAATCACACACATTGGCCATTGATTGCCCGCTTCAAGATCTCTAGGTGTTCAAAGGGGTGTCCGCAATGGGAATACTGGTAATAGAAGGTACTGCGTACTACAAGATTTGGTCACGGATTTCACATGTGCGACAGCTCCGGGTGATGGTGAATGCATAACGGAGTACTACACAATTCGCTGAACTAGGTTTCGATAATCCTATTTAGGGCATTGTACCAGACTTTCAAACCTGACCTCACAAGCACTTTATATTGGGGAGAATAGGATCTTTGATCGGGTTCTTCCTGGTAAATGCTATCAGGTCTAGTGGAAGCAGTATCGGGGAGCGTTTCAAGTGGTTCGGGCCACCCATACTAAAGGGAGGGAGGGAAATGTCTGGGTAACGAGATTGGAGGTTCGCTAGCTTGGGTATAAGCATCACGCGCCCCATGTAGATGGGCCGGTTCCCGTGATATGAGAGAAATCCCCGCCTCGAGTGTAAATATCACAATATTTGATGTTGGAGAGTATCCGGAGGTTATAGCCCACATCGCGGACTGCAGGTATATGAGTTCCTATGGGTCTATTGTCAACTGCTAACAGCCGGCAACGGGAGCTGAAAGAATATTTGTGACCGGCCTGGCGGCCGACGGTAAATCGTAATGTTAGTGGTATTCAAATATTAAGAGGTGAAACAGATGTCAGTAGGATAGAAGTAGATTGAGCTTTTGATTGGTTGAATAGATTAAAGAAATACGTAACACTCTGTAGACCTCTTCTGCCCTTCTATCACCGAGCTGAGACTATATCATATCCGATCGGCGACGCAACACCCTAAAGACCAAATCCTTCCGTGGGCTGATTCTGGGGTAAGGGGGGAGGGTAGGATAGGCTGTAAAGCTGAGAGCGATAGCCAAGGCAAGAACCGAGTGCGACGTCGTGACCGGAACACAAACCTAGTATGGAAATTTGGCAACCGAACGCGACGTGAGGGCTGGGACTCCCCAGAAGTGGTCCCAAGCGGCCAGTGCGGACCATGGGGCGGCTGTTGGGCCGGTCCGGCGATGGCTTTGAAAAGCCTGGGTAAATCCTGTCGAAATTATTCACCGCTGCGAAAGTTTCGAGGTGTCCAGACAACCGCCCGGCCGAATCTTGCTGCAACCAAAGTCAAAACCACTAGATACCCAGGCAACGCAGCAGGGTGCCCGGGGCGGGCCGGAATCTGGTTTTGAAAACCCACTTTCCCATAGTCTGGCCGGCCTGTCCCTGAAATAGCCTGGCTCAGTCCTGCCTTACCTGAAGCCGGACGGACTGGCCGCTTGGATTCACTGGTTGGGGCCGGATTGTGCTCCGGCCCGCTCAAGGCAGGGAACAGGGATAGAGTATAATAGCTGGTGTTTGGGGGGTTTTTTTCGAGTGAGGATTTATGACGGAAATGTTGGGTCACCTATAGATCTATGTATATAATATCCAACAGGCTCCTAAATTGCAATGTAGAAAAAAACTGAAAATCAAAAATCCTAGCCAACAAAAAATTCATGGAATAAAAATTAGTAAATGCAAAACAGTGTAGATCTTATGTTTAATTTATAGAATAAGTTTCTCTAATGTTTTTCCTATTAGATATGGTTGCCGAGTTAAGATTGTATATGTTTTTGAAAAATGTCAAAATGAAAGGAACAATAGTCAGGTCCTAAAACCCTTTACTATATAGCTATGATATTAGAAGAAGAAAAGCATTTTATCTTTTACTATTATGTTAGGATATTATTATAAAGTTTTAATATAGGGTTTTTTTTATATTAGTATCATATCTGTGATACACCTTAATTTTGAATATCAACTAATAGTTGAATTCTGAAATAGGCATACCTACTAGATATGGATTTGAAAACTATGTGATTTTGTAATTAAAAATTCAAAGTTTTTTGTATCACCTTGTATGATAGAAGTAATTTTCCTGAATCGATTAAAAGGAATATTTAGTATATAAGATGTTATAACTGTAGTGTACTTTATAGTATTTAGGCTGAAGGTTTTTAATACTACTAAGCCATGCTCATATGTTTATACTGACATTTGAACAAAATTTCCGGAATTATCTTCCCCTAACTATGTAGTACTTCAAACTTCTTGAATAATGATAAGAAAATTAGTTATATATTATATTACATGCTTTTAGCAAGACCTCTTTCCAAAAACTACATTGAAATACATGTGCTCCCACCCTATGTGGTCTGCACATGGGCGATTACTTGTCTTATGTACAGTACTGAGCCAGAGTTGTAGGAAGTGCTAAGAACAGAAGGCTGAAAACGGAGGAACAAAAAGCTAAACACATAACACCGATTATAATATAAATAAAAAATGGTTCTTATTCATGTAGTTGAATTTTGGGTAAATCCTTATACCCAATTCCCAGTCATTCATTCCCCTTGTGTAAGACTCCTATCTATGTGTCCCCCCTTGTATTCCCGGGTTGTCTAGCTCGTGTACCGGTTGTTGTACGGGCACGCTGTTAATCTCATACCTCGCAGGAGAACTCCCCTCGTAACCCGGTGCGAGACTGCGCTTGGGCATTTCCGCGCTTTTACGATGGCGGCGCAAGAGCATCCATATACTGGCTCCGATAGCCGCAAGACCCGCAATGCCACCAACTACACCACCAGCAATCGCATCAGTTGGGATACCGGTAGAACTTCCGCCGCCGCCAACGGGATTGGGGGAGGTGCTTGGACTGGGAGAACTGGTGCTGTTCGCTGCTGCGGCGAAGAGCTTGCCTAGGCCTCCCGCGAAACTTGTCTACGGGGCGGGTGATAGTGGCACCCTCCTTGTCCACTTTTTGAAGCTGCTAATTCCCATCGTGCACAGCATAGGAAACGGGGGGGGAATAAACTTACTTCCCACCGATAACATCGTAGATGGCCTTCGGCACTCGATACTCTGAAGGCTGATACTTAAGGGGCCCAATGAGATTAGTCATATCGTAGAAGTACGACCCGCCATTCGGATCGCCTCGATCTATTTGATCCGCACGACCACGGGCCAGAGCAAGTTGTCCGGCGATGGGCTGGCAGGATGTGCTGGAGCGTCCACGGTTCGGCTCGCCAGTGGAGCCCATGGGGAACCATTGGAAGTATGGCATTGCCAAGGCCCAAGTGCCCTCTAGACGGCCACAGCCCTTAAATCCCCTGTAGACGTAGATTGTGAAGCTGGCCTTGTCCGGGGCTGTGACGGCCCCAGCGCAGAATCCTCCTCGGCGGTTGTCCGGGAATATGTTTGTTTTGGAGGTAGTCGATTGGCGGTACCAAACTCTGGCGGCGATGTCGTAGAGGTTGATGGTGTCGAAGCCGACCTGTATGATGGAAATATTTGTTAACGAACCCCTCCTTCCCCAAGTGAGCCATCATACAGATACAATTTCCGAGATGAATGTGATGGAAAATCAGGGGAACACCTACAAACTCATTATTTCTATTACCCCCCCGTTCTAACCAACATACCCTGATCCCCAACACCTGCAACATACACCAGGGCACCCTCCCGCAACTCCTTTAGCTCCGCAACGATAGTATCATTCTTCCACACTTTCGCCGCAGCATCGAACGCCGTTATCGAGCTCACGGGCAACCAATTGTTCCCGGCCCCGGTCGCATTCGACCCGTCCCTATTCTTGGTCTCGTACCCACATATAGCCCCCCAAAGGTAGAACCCCTTCCTTGCCTCAGCAGAGTAAGTGTATTTACCCTCAGACTGGGAATTGGTCAGCTTATCCGACCCACTAGCCTCCGAGACCGAGACGGTTTTCCACGTCCCGACCCCACCGGCTGGCTGAGGTCATGAGTGTAGTATTTCGTCGGGCCTGGTCACTCCCCCGTCCTATTCTGGAACTCCCCATCCGTATATACGGGCTCCACCTCCATCTGTCCACCCCAGTAGTATACTGTGTTCTGGTCCACCTAGGCTGCCCCACGCTTGACGTGTGGGACTGCAAAGGAGAGCTCTGAGATTATCTCTTCCGTGTCTGAGAATTCGGCTTCGAAGTCCACAGGTTTCGAAAGGTCCGTGGCTCGTAGGAACGAAACTGCGGAAGTTTGCTTGTTAATACATGAAACAATACAATCTTGGCATCTTGGCATGACCCGGACATTAGGGGAGGGAGGAGGGAGGTGAACCTACTACTTGTTTTTAGGATTTAGACGGAATTATTGTTGGCAGAGACTACCGATCCGGGAGTGGATTTTGGAGTCTAGTAGCATGCGGTTCCTCCGATGGTATATATTGTAGTGTTGGCCAAGGCCGCTGTTGAATCGCACATAGGATGTCAATAAAACTCGCGATGAATAATTGATGAAATTAGGACGGAATGAAACAAGGAGCAAAGCTGGAACGAGGAACACAAACTCAGATGATTAGCCATCTGAGCAAGGTGTTTCTGAAGATCTAACGTCCATGCAGGCTAGGAAACTGATAACCCGGCTAACATGGAAAGCCACATCAGCGATCCCACTACTAATGGAGGATGTCGCGCAATCATATAAAGAAGTACTGATCAAAGATTGCGTTATTAGACCTTGCTTCTCGTATTGTGCCAAACCATTCTCGACTCACCTGTTTGCTTCCTTCCTACTACTATAGTGCACTGTCCGCTCGCTAACAAGCTACAACAAGCCACTCTCAACAAACACCCCAACAAGGATATTAGAATAACGAGAGGGAGGGGAAGAGGGAAAGAAGGTGGGTAGGATAGGTAAAGGTGAAAATAGAGGCGACAAGCAAAGTTCAAGGTTCAAAAGGAGAAGGGGGAGGAAAAGGAAATCAAAGCGAAGGATTCCCCCGCAGACTGTTGGTTTACAGTACTCGGACGTGGAAGTAGAGGTCGAGTTCTCCAAGAAGCCCTGTCGTTGCATTGAAGTACTGTACTGTACTCGAGTACTGAGTTGGCCAGAATTGTAGAAAAGATCGGTAAGTTGCAGTCCCCGAGAACCCAGACCAGCCCTGTTCGGGCGTAACATGGGACTGATGATTCATTTTGCTTCTCCTGCTTTCTATATCTGAGTCTCCAGAGTTTGATAGGGAATTGGGCTATTAGGGGTTTGGAACTTTGAAAGTCTTTTAATGATAGCAGTATCCACTAGCTTTCGCAATGATCAAGATGCAACTACTCCAGGATTTTAACTTTCTCCACTCCCCTTTTTTATCCATGATGTCAATTTCACGATTCCCGAGGTTCCTTGGTCATATCCGAGTTTTGCTGGATTTTTACTTCCATGTCCGAGTACTCGGGTAGGGGCGAAAAAATCCGAACAGGAGATCAGCAAGATTTTCCTGAGTATGAAGTATGAAGCAGAGTGAAAGGTTTGGGAACGAAAATAGGCTTGGCAGACAACAAGAAGCCAGATGATGTTTGACATGTCAAGGTCTTGGACAGACACAATGAGCATGACGCTTGTATTCTTTTTGCTTTCCCCCCCATATTCTCTTTAGACTAAAAGTACATTGGAGTTTGGGTTCGCTCCGCCTGAGTGTTTGGTCCAGGCATCACTGATCACACAAAGTGTAACTGCATGGTCTAACTACAGGTTTAAGATACCCTGTAACCTGATTGGGGTTCACCCGTTTCCACATCGATCATCCTTATTCCCTGCTTTGCCACCACAGGTGTTCCGATTTTTTCGTCCCATAAGGGGCGGAAAACTTGTGGTGGCAAAGCAGGGATTGTGTCGATCGATCCGCAAACACTATGGAAAGAAACATGGCTTTGCATTATAGAAGTCATAAGCCCAAGCTAGTTGTATTGCTACTTACTTTCCTCCAGGGATTGGGATTAGAGGTTCTGAAGGGCTACTCGGAGTCTCAAGCAATCCCTATGGGACCGGGCCTGTACTGAACCCAATTTCATGATTCTTACCTCACGCTACCCCAGCATCCTCCTCCTGTTTGTAGTATATTCCATCTGGTATTCACTCCGAGTTGCTGATGTCAACCAGGCCTTGTTCTTTTCCACTAATATTGACCCGCCGCTCACTACCCACAGGATCTTGCTGGTCTGTTTTTCCGCCCCTATGACCACGCGCGAGTACCGTAGAGAATTGTCGAGTACTGCCCATCCAACGAGGTATTGAGGGTGTGTGCCTCGACCCACGCTATGCCTTCCATTCCCTTCCTATTCCAATTTCTACTAGTAACTGCTGTAATGATTTACTGCTGAGAATAATACTTGGAAGAATAGCTTATTCATCTAGGGTGGGCGGTGTTTGTAATTGAATTATGGTAGGGCCGCCCCTCGAAAAGGGTTCATTGATGGCTATTACAGGATTAAACGCCTGCACTTATCCTTGATTGTTTGACTCCAAAGTTTGGGGCATCATACCAGTTGCCGTTCTGTCTACCCAGCGTCTTAGAGGGCACTGGCGGGTCGGCTGTGGAGAGGAAGAAAGTAGAATGGAACAAGAGCTATCATACATGTCTAAAGATAAGCGCTATCAGCACGGGGAGTGATATTGCGGGCTGGTTTCTTTAGGAGGGCAATCCGGGGGAGATAGGTGGGTAGTGCCAGCTGCCAGTCAATGATAGTCTGGGATTGGTAGAAGGTATCAAGTGTGATGCAGGTTTTAACAGAACGCAAAACCTCCTTTCCCCCTCCAACTTTCACCCCTTGTACAGTACTTGAGTACGAGTGGCCCCACGGATCGCAGTGAACAAAATATCTAGATATCGAGAAGTACTTTCTGTGGTTCGCCCCTAGTTGAGCTATACTGTACTATCTAATTGCCTGCCTAATAAGTCATCTTTTAGAATATGTTTAATCTGGAACTGGCGGAGCAATGGGTGAATTAAGCTGAGTAAATTACCCTTCGGAAGGCCCAAGCTGCTTACAATGGGAACGCGCCCTTAAAATTTTACCTAGCAAGATACAATAATCTACTTGAGTATTTGCTTGTGCATGCGCGGAGTATCTGGGGCGCTCGGGTTCTTAATAGATAGAGATATTAATCCGAACAAAAGCCTGGGGGTTCTTTCTGCTAGTAGCCCATAGCCATACACGAACGGATTCGTAGATTCGTTCGTCAACTTGTGTGGCAACTAATAGAACTCTAACGTAGCTCTTATCAAATAACTAAGTTTTCGAACAATTGTCGCTAAATAATTGCTCGGGAAATTTACCACCCCCGATTTCTCAACCAGCGCTCACTTGTCATTCCTATGGAAGGTACATATGTTCCCGACATGTACAGTCTTGAAAATATTAATTTCTCGATCCCGCAGGCTATCCTGCTGGTTATCGAGGCAAGGCTGTGACGCTGTACAGGAGACTGGTGGGTGACATGGTATTTGTAATACATTCGCGTCATGACTTTGTACCACCGTGGCGTCCAATTGATAAGGTCGTTGGTGTGAATAAGCATTTCTGGCAACGAGAGGAAAGAAAATCATGCCATTTGTGCCCTCTCCCCTCCAATCCGAATCTAATACTAGAGGTGCATTTCTGCGGTGCTGTTTCTCCACCCGAGAACCCCTCAACTTAGCCAACCCGACATATCGTACTGATAATAACAAGTGTGATATTTCATTCCTCGGACGAGGATACCCCGTATAATACATGCATGGGTCAATCCCGCCCTAGACCTATCTGAGCACGTTGTTTTGGACACTTCGATTCACCGCGACCAGTTTCCCATCTTCGGTTTCCGCCCCGCTTGCTCCTCCGTTGGCTGATATTTCCTCTAATTTGGGCCGTAGTTCATCGCCTGATTCCACAGAGGTCAACGCCATTGGCGTGGCTGCAGTTTTCCAGAGGACTTGTGTAACCTAAATATGAGTTTAGCATACAGTTCCCCCGTCAAGGAGCTTTGCACAAGTCTCCCGAGAATTTGGGCAATAGAATTGTAGTGGCTGTTTAAGGATTGCTTGAAGAAACTTAGTTGGTACAGGTAGTTGAAATAAAATTGCTCAATTGGAGTTTCCTCGAGAATTTGTCAGTGAGGTGATTATTTCCATTGATCATAGGTCTGGCTTGCCCTAACCCTAGAAAGTCTTATGAGCCTACTATTTGAGCCTCCAACTGAAACAGGAGCCACATGGCTTTGCAGCGATTGGTCTCCACTCGAGCAATAGGAAAGAAATAAAAAGAGGGTGTGGGGACCCAGAATCAGTACCAGCAGTTAGTGGTGCGAAGTGGTCTTAGTGTCGGCGTTCAGCTGGTCAGCGTCGGTATGCGAACTACTCATATTTGAGCATGGGTACTATAGTACCTGACTATCGATATGCAAAAGAGACGCGGTGAGAATTTTTCTATGGATGAACCCCGGCGTTGTCTATAGTACGATGCATTGACACAAATTACCAACTCGCAACATCACACTCGGGCATTGTGCTATGAGACCCGATGACCGAAGAATTCGATCCCATACCCCTGAAGGAAATTGGGTGCGGGGTCATGTCAAGCGGCGCACATTCGGGCTTTAAGATATGTTGTCGTGTCCTAGATCCAAGCCAGGGCGCTCGGGCGCGCATTGTCTGCTCAGCAATATCACTCCACAAATCTGTGGCCGATTCAATAGGGAATGATTACTGTATTCAACACTCTTGAGCGAGTAGAGGCTTGGGGAGATTCACCTCCTCTATCTAACGGTATGTCGTGTAGGAGCGCCTACCGTGGTCGCTCCTGCTTAATGGGTCGGAAAACTATAAGGTTGAAGGGACTACCGCAACACCAAACGTCACTCGGTGCGCCATCTGCAGCCATGAACCATTGGGTGCGTTAAGGTTATGCGCCACGGCGCCTTTTCTTTCTTAATCGCCCGAAAAATGATCGAGATCTTGTGCTAATTGGAGGTATTACCGTGGGAGCTGTCCCCACAATTCCGGCTAATTGGTTGGGGTTCGGCTGGGAACACTGGTACGCCAGGGTTGTTATTTTCAATGAGAGCGACATCCACACACCGTAAATTTGGTTTACATGATAAGGCACGCATAGAAAATAAATTGGCTGTTGGGTTCATAGTTCGCGATTGGTGGCCCAAGGGCGGCTCTTGAGGTAGTGCTTGCCGAGTGAGAGAATATGAAGTTTTTTTTTCATTGCAGGGTGTGCGTGCTCCGGACAAGTTGAATTCCTATGGAAGTGCTGCGGTGCCAGTTTTCCCTTTCGACTTCTCCCGATCCCTAGACCTAGCCTTTCGCGGATATCGGGCTTATTATCGTGCACTTTGACTGCCTACTGATGTTGTGGGTGGATATTTTAACCCGGTCAATAGTTGCTGACGATTAACACGGATTCCATGAAAAGCTCCGAGATTGAAGTTTTATTTCATTAGAACCCTGTCTTAGCCCGATCTACCTAGAGTTCGATATTCTCAATCGAGCTCTCACCCTGCGTAAGCGAGAGGGGCTAAAAAATGGCATGATTCCCAGCCTTGCTGTTGCTCAGGGCTCTCTATTGTCGGAGAAATGGTGGCGTGAGTGATACTTGATGACTTTCCGCTGGAAATGGGCTAAGAGCTTCTCCGGGGTCGGGAAAGGGGGACGGTTGAAGCTACCACGTGTCGGAAAAGACTCTCTATTTGTGGCTGAGGATTTTTCCTGTGAATGGTGGACGGCATCGGGATCCCGCATTTGGCAGGATGCCTCCACCTCTGGACACTAGGTGCGAACGCCCTCTGAGTTATATCCTTCCACCATTATCTTCAGCCCAAAGCTTTACAAGGAAGCTTGTCCTCCTATAGAAATTGTGGATTAACGACAGGGTTTTCATACCAGTGCATTTACGCAAGTACATTGCTTCAATATCATATTTCAAGAATATAGAGAATTTTTGGCACACCTTGAGAGTTTTTTGTCTGATGGCAAGTGGTTTTCACAGGAGTTATGGTGCCAGATCATTGCCACCTCAATTACAAGCTGCTTTATTCCTGCCCGTAAAACCCAACGAGTTTGAGCCAGCACTACCTCCGCCTCCCGGAGCCGCATGATCCTGATAACCATTCATCTCATTTAATCAATTACCAGATATTTCTCTCAAAACCACTCCAAAGCTCTGGGTGTCCAGCCTTGTGCCCTTAATGGAGTGGGTTTCGTTTCGATCTTTCCTGCAACATGCAGAACTTCGGGGCTTCCGAAGGGTAATATTTCGTGTTGTGCTTGTAGGAATTACTTAAGCTCTGTTGGCCCCAAAGAATTGCATCGGTGGCTGAGGATGTGGGAGCGCCGGTTACCCTTCCCCACTTACTATCTTTGCACTGTTGTCGGTTTATAGGGGGAGAGTGCTATCTAGTTGGTCAAGTTTAAGGAAACCATACCCGGCCATTAGGCCACGGTCAGATATTCCAGTTATTGGCGACCACATTAGGAAGCTGGTTAGGCTGGTGGTACAGAGTTTCACTAACCACCTCCCGATCGTTCAGGACCGTTGTACATGCAGTGATCGTTGTAAGACAAACTAATTGACCCATCATAAATTCTTTCCGGGGAGTGATGATTGGCTGTCCAGCCAAACTCTAACGCGATTTCGTTCGGCGGAAAAAAAGTAATTATATACATTCCAGAGTCTTTACAGCATATCATAGGAAAGTTGAGGAAATCTATTACGCACCAGAGGCATGACCAAGGGACGGCTGAGGAAAAAGTAAATAAAAGTTAATAGAGCCTCACACTACCAATTTGTACAGCATAGCATGCCTTTGAGGCTCTCAGAGGGTCCATGGCATATATTTAAGTATCAATCCCAATTCTGCTTGATGATACGATTAGATCATAACAGCAACGAAAGAAACGTCAGAAGCCGGCTAAATGGATACACCAAAGACCGAAGTCCACCTTTGCAACGGCTGTCAAGATCCCATTCCCCAAAACGGACCACGATACCACTGCATGTCATGTGTGAACTACAACCTCTGTGCCACATGCCAGGGAAGCGCGAGGCTCTCGGGCGGCCATAGGGATGACCATATATACCAACATATACAAGACGGAGTTTCGGCGCCGAGCGGCTTCCCACTAGTTGGCGGCGGTACCGCACTGCAGTACACTGGTTCGCAACATCCATTCTGGGACCGCTTGATCAAAGAAAATAAGACCGCTTCAGATCGCTTTGGACGCCTGATCAACTCGATACACTATTCCATCTCCCGGAATTGTGAGCCCCAAAGTAGCAATCTCGAGCCGGAAAAGGCCAGCTACATCATGACCCTACTTGGCTTCCCCGATCAAGACAATATATTCAATCTCTTCCTCACCCGCAGCACACGACATCCCCAGGGACTTGCATGGAGCGACTTCCAGACCCTCCGCATCTACAAGACGTGCGGGTGGGAGTACCAAAAGAGTACACGCGACCATAGTGAGCAGACCAAAAGCGTCCCACCGGAATATCGGGAAATATTCAAACCGGTCGACGACTCCATGCCCCTACTCACTCGCACTGGCCTCCGGGCTATGGTGGTCATGGAAACTTTAGCAAATCCGCAGGGCTTCCCCGAGAGATTCAACGCCCTCCTCTATACGATAAATGAATCGCAGGGAGCACTAAAGGATCTCGATGATAACAGTCCCTTCCCGGTCGGGCCCATTCCAGAGAATTGTTGGCCTCTATCTGCGGACGCAGTAGCGGTGAGCAGACGTGCCGTGATGCAGAAAACCGCGAGAGAAGCAATCGTTGCCGCGGACGACCTTATCAGCAGGTATCAGACCATAAGCCTACCAATTAGTCCCGTCTGGGGCCAGTAAAAGCCTATGTTATAGGTCTCAAGTCGGGCTTGTTTTTCCTTTTATTGCGGTGGGTTGCGGGTATATCTGGGTGGACGGATGTTTGTGTGGGTGTGTGTGGGTAGACTAAGGTCTGGCGTGCTGGCTGATAGACCTGCTGTGAGATTATCTGATTGCTATAGCGACCTCTATTGGCTTCCTACTTTTCCCTAAACAAATGGTTATCCTACCCTATCTCAACGCTTTAACACGATGAGATACAGTAACTGGGAAATCTTTCAGGATAATCATTGGCTAAGGGACATGGAGGAGGCTGGTAGCCTCTGGCATGCAGCAGCAGCCGGTCGCCCTGCTGCGATCGTTCGGCCAGCCAGCTAGACCAATAACGATTTCTTCTTTGCTTAATTGTTTTTTCCGTTTGCTTTCTTTCCTTCTTCATGGCACATGTACGTCCCTAGCGCTGGTGATATTTTGGGTATGCTTGTTTTTAAGCGTCATTTTTCTTTCCCCTTCCCAGCCCCCTCCTTGGGATATTCTTATTGAGGTATCATTCTCGGGTTCGCATATGCATGGATATTCGATTTTTTTTTTTTTTTTCTTTCTCTTCACTTTTTACTTTGGTATATAGCTTGAAAATAGCATTGGAGGGAGCCGGTTCTATACATACTCTTGCGGTGCACTCTGAGGGTCTGTGAAGAGCGATGTTGAGATTCGCTAGCGCTGCATATCCATATCAGCCCTGAGATAATTGTTAAGTATTCGTTGAGAGGTATGATTTAAAAGGGAATGTAGCTGTGGGCACCAATTCCGAGAGGCTCGAGGTATTACCGCTCCCCGGGTCTGACTATTAGGATGTATCATGATCCCAGAGCCCAACCACAGTTCCATACTTACACCCTTCCTTCAGTAACAGACTTCCCTTGTTATTGCAAGCAAGATTGGAATCTTCGGGTAGTTGACTATGCTCCTGTGGATTGGTGCCAATACGAAATTCCAAGAACCTTGTAGAAAGCAGCAGACGCGCATATGGGCATGAGTAAAGGTATGTTTGATCTACTTTGAAACAAGTTTGAGCAGCTCTCTCACATTGTATAAGTGGCCACTCTATGATTATGCGTGAGAACCTTCCGGTCACTCTCTACAAGTGCACGACTTCCTGTCACCCACCAAAAGATGGTTCCCCACCGAGTCAAAACAACTTTCCTAGATCTATTGCATCCGAGGCACATATTCGAAACGTACGCATGACATCCCCGCTACTGGGGGGGGGGGGGGTAGAGGGTACCTGGATGCCCTTGATGGCGAATGTGCGCAGCATGTTTGTCGTGGCAGCAGGAGGAAAGCACTTGCGCGCAGGTGAGAGTGGTTGTGTTCGACTAATGGCTGGTAAATCGTTGGGAAGCACACACAGTTCGATAGTAGAGCTGCCCTTCCTTATATACATGAATGGTGTGCATGCCAAGAGGCAATACACCAACAACTTAGGGCTACGCCCACCCATCAGTCGCCATATCTCACCAAACTGCTACTTGGGATTATATGCCCATCAGCCTTACGCCCTGCAGGCTAAGGTCCGGATTTACTACGGGCACGGGTGCCCTGTATCATCAAGCCACTCCCGACCGTCCGCCGGCAAGTATCATAAGTCCATGAAGTTCCATCCCGCTAACAAAAGAAATAGGCTTACCATTCTTGATGTACCGAGGTGATGCGATTGCATTCGACAACTAAGCGCCGGTGATTCACAACCCCCCCCCCCAATGGTGGTACACCACTTCATTTATGCACCACTCGGAACGTGCACCCTAATCGCAAACCCACTTAGATTAGACTCCCCATATCTAGGACCTCTCAATAAATACCTCTTTATCCTATGGGGTTCCAGGTATGATTGGATCGTGGAATGCGTCCAAAAGTTGTTACCATCTGAGACAGCAGATAAAACCCGAGGTTTTAATTTCCTAAGCACAAGGCATATCCGGAACTTTATATTTTGGGACCCCTACCCGCCCCGTTCACTCCCCTTGTTTTCTCAGTTTTCAGAATTGATCTAGACAGAGCTAAATCATGAAACATCACTCATGAGGTCTATTAATGAATATTAGTGAAAGAAGAGAAACTTGATTCTCGATTGCGCGAAAGGTCGAGGTTGGCGATATAATATGAGAGCCAAGGGGAAGGAAGATAGGCAAGAGAAAACGAATGTGAAAGGAGAAAAGGGGTCACACCATAGTAGAACAAGGTATGGAGTTAATGTTGAGAGAGGAATGTTGAAGAGATAGGACATGAGAAATGATAGTATAACGACCAAAGGAGCAAGAAAGGATGTAACTGGTGTTGTAAGGAAAAAGTGGCGAAAGAATGAGACTAGTTCTGAATGGAAGATAAGTTCAGCACGTTCCCCTCCTCAGTCCCATTGAAAAAAAAAATATGAGGCAACAAGGATAGAAGATGGGAGATATGATTCTTATTCCACCGGACACGCAGGAATATATACGGTACGCCCCATCCGACCGATCAAAAATTAGGATACCCCAGTCAGCAATTAAAATGATTATATAGCCTCTAAAAGAGTTTCAATTAAGGCCCAACTCCATACCTCAAACGCGGACTCAACTCGCATCTAGGGCCCGCCCCCCACATACCTTTCCACTGCCACTCACCTCACCACCTACCATTTCACAATACCTTCCCTCGCCTTTCTACTATCAGTACTCGGTCTTCCGTCCAAGTGAAAATCTTTCCATATATGCTATAGGAGCTTCGCAGTAACATCCAACAATAAGTCCTAACCCCACCGAAAATTTAGTAATAGACACGAGCATGCTCGAGCAGATTATGGGGGGGATTAAGTAGTTTTGTTCAATTCGATTTCCAACTATGATACCAACACTTTAGCTAATAAAATTTGCCTTTATTAAACATGTTACCTTCTGAGACCCTGTGAGCCAGAGTCATTGGCGCTATTCTTCTCGCTCGGGGTGTCGGATACCGTTCCTGCTACTTGCCATGGGATGGGGGATGGTGAAAGTGAGAACAACCTTTTTATATAATTACATAACGTGAATTTCGAAGGGATTTGTTATCGATGAATTAACAATAGTCTCGTTGGGAATATGTTACCAAGTGGTCTTGGTAGATAGTTTTTATTTATACTAATAGTTGATATCACATGATTACCTAGACATATGTATTGTTCATGGACAAAAGTCATTGTTGGTGGGTCCAAGTACTGTACCGCACAAAAACTCACCAAAGTTGTCAAAATTCGGGGTTGTGGAAATCGCGCATTGCATCCCCATTTCTTAATCAATTGAAACAAAAAATATACCAATAGATAGCAGGAGACCTAAGGGCTCTGAAATTTGCATTTCTGTAACAAAGTTGTTTGTTCTGTGGGCAGCACTGGGCACTCGGCACGACTTATTCCGAAACTAGACTTAAGTGCAGAGAATTTGTATGCGCCCTCACACAAAAAGATACTTGTTCCCAAAATCACCAATTCCACATCACTACAGTTCAGGCAATATTGCACCATATACCTCAAAATTTTAATCTCAGAGTTGGAACACACAAGATTACTATTTCATGAAGAATTGAACCACTTCCACCGCAGGTGGTTGAATTATGGCACTGTGAAAAACGGCATTTTTGGTGCAAAAGTGGCCATCAACGATGACGTTTTGCCACCCAACTATATATAGATAGCGTGACCGAGGTACTCGAGTCGATTTGATCGTGTCCACCACTACCGAAACTTGCTATTACCCTAATCGCCAGCTACCCGAGCCAAAGGCGGGCATCATCGCTGACGCCGGAAGGTGCCTGAAGGTGAATACGCATGGAGGCGGTGGAGTGCAATGGAATGTCCGGGCACTGTTGAGAGGATGGTAGAACACGCTTAGGCATGACGACTCCGCCATTGCAAAGCTTAGGGAAGCGGGGGGCGTGGTGGGGGTTCTCAACCCCGCGTTCCCTTGCTTTGCGTTAGAATGTTGTGGGAAAGCAGAGGCACCCGCAGTGAACAGGAGACGCTCTTTGGAAATCAATATGTTTCGATATAAAGTGATTGTCTTTTCAAGATAGGCTTTTTCCTCTTCTTCATCTTCAGAGACGACGAGCGAACAAAGTTGACAGGAACCACAATCATTATTATTCTCTCATTCGAGCTAGGTGTGCACAAGTTGACCAAGCCCGGGCACTTTTTTTTCCCCTCCATAACTGCATATAGATAAAAACCGTCCAAAATATGATATCATACATACTCCCCTCGCCACCCCCTCCCCTTCCCATTCAAGGGAAACCAGAGCTAAAGCAAAAAACCGCAATCGTTGGGCGAAGCCCAATAATATAGTTTACTTCCTCCCATTTCACATTACTTTTGTTAGTCAGGTACTAGGTTAGGGTTACTATAATAGTTAATATTGGCCAAAAAGAAAAAGAAAAAGAGGTGAAATCTATCATAGTAACATCAACTATCACTCATATCCATATCAACTCTGGATTTGATTAGGTTGTTTTTTTTAAAAAAAAAAATTTACCCTGCTATTTCACAATAAGTTAATAATATATGATAATATCATATGATACAAGATTACCTTTTCCCAAGTATGATACTACTGTTCCCTATTATATTTCTTTATATTCCAAAACTGTATTTAGTCAGCGAAAAAGAAAAAAACATGGACTTTCCACATAATATATTATTTCTTTTTTGACCCATTCATGAAGTTCTATAGCATTCCTTATAAATTCTCGAAAATCCCATATCATAACAAAACCCCACCCATCCCCCAATCACCACTCCATATATCCACCTACCGTATCCAAGGCATAGTCTAGCATCAGCCAGTGGCAGTGCAGCAACCACTTTATCCCGGCGGACAGGCCCAGAGCCGAGGAATTTTCCTCGATACTTACTTGCAGTACAGCTCATAAAATTCACACCCCTTCGAGAAAACGCTAGGTTGTTGGGAAGTTATAATAGTATAATTCTCTCAAGTGTGATAACCCAAGTTGCGGCACAGCGGTTTGATTATATCATCCCTAGGCGAAAAAGCAAAAAAAAATTAGGGACAGATCTAGCAAGTAATTATTATATCCTTTGGAATTCAGCTGAGTATGATAATACCCATGTCATCGTTAAGTATATCAGGAGGGGGGCACCTCCAGCGGTCCGTGAATTTCAAGGAGTATTATATAATACTTCGCCATCACAAAGTGGGAGGGGGTTGGTTGGTGGATCCGGCGGGCCATTTGACCGCCCCGGACTGTAATGGCACTGATCCAGCGCTGTGGGTTATAATACTTGGCGCACCACAAAATCACTCGCCCGCCCCGCCACGCCCACCAGCGAGCGAGCGATACCTCGCGGAACAGATTCAGACAGTTTACCCCTGTAGCGAGTCACGGACATCAAAGCCAAGGACGAAAGACTCGTATCAGAAGAGTCTACCACACCGTTGCCGAGCGCAGACTCAGGAGCAACAGCCGACCAATCACCCCAATCACACACAGCTCGGTAGGAAAAACAAGCGTGAAAAAAACGGGCCAAGAGCATATGGTCTCCGAAACATATATATCCGAAAACACTCATCTATCGTGCTGTACGAGTACTAGTACAGTACACAAAACGATCCTAACCCTAATCGCCGACATGCATCAATCCCCGGGCACGATACTATACTATACAAGGGAAGGCATCGTTCTCGGAAAACGCAAGCATCAAGTCAAAGAAACCCAAATTGAATTATAAACTATCATATGATAAACAAAAAAAAACAAAAAACACCTAGGAAGAGGGGAATCTCACTCCCAGAAAAACAAAAACCCAGACGCCGGACAGCGACGATCGTCTTTTCTCCCGGTTATGATATTAGGATACATGATGTCACACATGAAGCGCGGACGTGAATGGATAAAACGAGTATCCATAGGGGATTGATAAAAAAAAAAGTGAAGCGAAGTGAAAACTCCAACACGTTTAAGATAACTTGGGCAAAACAAAGCAAAGCAAAGCAAAAACAAAGAGAAAAGGCAAAACAGAAACCAGATTTTAGCAAAAAGAAGGGGGGTTTTTTTTTTATTTTTCTTCCTTTTCTTCCTTTTTTTTGGTGGGACTATTTTAGTTAACGTAGCGGCAATAAACAAGGACGCAAAAAAACAAAAAACGCAATCGCAATGACAAAACAAAAACACCAAGGTAAAAAAATGCAAGACCAAAATTGTGAGGGGGAAAAAAATGCCCCTTATAGAAACGAACGCTCAAGCATTATGCACTCACTTCCCTCCCACTCCCACTCCCACTCCTCTTCCTACTAGCTCTCCTTCTCTGCATTCTCTCAATCCTAGCATTCCCCTCATCCTCACTGACCAAGCGAATAGTGCTCTCCGGGATCTTCGGCAACCCAGTCACCTCCGATTTCCGGGTCTTCTCGGGCGTCGTACGGGGACTAGCATCGGTAATGGGCGTCAACCGATTAACCCCGCCCAACTCCCCGCTCTCCCTCCCGGGCCGGGCACCTGCGCGGCTCTCACTCCTCAACTGCGGCCGGTTAACGAGTACCTGCATTTTCAGGACCACGCTCTCACGCTCGTACCTCTCCCCGTACTCATCGCCGCGGCGAATAACCATGGGGAAGAGAATAGCCTTCACGGTCGCGCCCTCGGCCTCCAGCTCCGCGTCCGTGGCGGGGTCGGAGCCCCGGTTCGCCATGCGGGAGGAGATGAAGGGGACGGTGTTGTTCACGTCGCCGTTCTCGTCGTATGTGGGCGCTGGTGGGCGGAGCATTACGTATTCCGCGCGTTGGGTGCGCATGTCGATTGCTAGGCTTACCGCCGAGGTTATGATGGAGGCTAGGCTTGAGTGGGCGAGTTGGGTATATTGCTGTGGGGGTGGAAGGAGGGTTGAGAGTTGGCTTAGGATTGTGGCTACCACGGACTCGATGTCTGCGTTGCGCTTTGGCGGGAAGGCTGGGCGTTGGGAGAGGAGGGTTAGGGTTGTTGCGCGCCATTGATGAACAGCTGCAGGGGCACCTGGAGATGATCGTTAGCACTCGTTATGGGTGGGAATGGGATAAGCATACCAACGTCAGTGAGAATCTTCTCCAGTGAGAGCAATTTCCTTCTCTCCTCGGCCTCCAAGCCGAACAAATATCTTGTAAAGACCAACTCCCAGACCATTCTCATGACAATGGCCATAAACACCTCCGGCCTCCTCTTCTCTTCTTTCAACATCCTCCTGACACCCCTATCGTCCAACATGACCGCCTCGACCCGATCCCTCATAGTCTCGTCCGCGATCCTGTGGACATGAACGCACTTCTTCCCGGTGGAGAAGGACGAGAACTGCTTGCAGAAGATCTTGACCGACTGGAAGATATTCTTGCAGGAAGAATTGAAGTAAGCGATGTCCTTGGTGTCAACGTACTTGTTTGTCTGTCGCGCGGAGAGCTTGTTTTGCAACTTTCGCACTTCCTCCCTCGCCCGTTCTAGTTCCACGCGCAGGCGTTCAAGCTCGGTGTCTTTCTCGGATAACTCGGTGCGGATGATGGATTCCATGCCCGTCTGCATCTCTGTGAAGTTGCGCTGAAGTTCCAAGTGCTCGTCCGAGAGTTTGAGCATGGCCTCCTGCTTCTTGTCGTACTTGGCCTTGAGCGCGGCATAGCTCAACTTGTAGCTCGTCGAGAGGGCAGTATTCGTCTGGTTTAGGGAATCGTTCGTCTGGCTTAACCTCGTGACTTCCGTCCGATACCACTCGATCTTCCTCTGTAACTCTTCAATCTGACTATCCTTCTCTTCCAGCAGTGTTTTCTTCTCCTCAAGATCAAGGCTTAGCGCTTTCGCCTCACTCTTCCCACGGGCGATGGCTTCATTAAGGCTCTTCTCGACATTCGCCTTGTCGTGTGTAAGGTCTGTATTCTCAGCTGCTAGTGTCTGGAGTCTGTTCTCGAGGTCCACAATTTGCAGGCTCTGCCTTCGGCGGATACTCGGTGGTCGTGTAGGGCTCTTGGGCTCGCCATCTCTGTCACCCCAGGCTTCGTAGTACTCAGCTGAGTGGGTGATATCCCTCGCTTTCCCCTTATCTGGAGTGCCATACCGCTCCCCGTTGAAGATCACGTGCTCGCCAGAGGCGCGTGGACTGTCAATTTGGCTACCCACTCGCCGTAGCGACGGGGAGATGGTCCTCCGGCGCTCGCCGCGCTTGAGTATATCCATTGGGTCTTCGCCTGGGATTTTGATCCTCTGTAAACCGGAGCTGCGGGACTTACGTAGTTCGTGGCCGGTGGTTTGCCCAGCGAGACGAGCGATGAGGTCTTCTGTTGAAATGAACTTGCGTTCTCGGGCGCCAGTGGCACGAGTAGGCGTTGGTGGGTGGACCTCTGTAGGGGCCTTTCGGACTTCGAGGATTGTGGGGAGCTTCTTATTGGCGAACGGTTTGGTGGGTGTGTCGAGAGCTTGTTCTTCCTCTTTTCTACTATTCTCCTGCTTCTCCGGAGAATATGGTTTCTCAAATGGCTTTGTGGAAATCTTATACTCCTTCTCTTGCACCGTGACGGTGTGTATATCCTCAACAGTAAACGGATCTGAAACTGCTCTATCCCTTCCAGCGCCAGTACTCGCAGTAACAGCGACAGTCGCAGTGCTCTCAGTAGAGCCGCCAAAGAGACTCTGATAAGCACTTCCCACCGCCTCCTCCTTACTTCTCTCAGGGCTTCCCTCCTCACAGATCTCCGGTAACTCGTCCCTAAAAAGCACGGAGTCCCGCTCTCTCGTCTCGCTAATGACCGGAGAAGGAGTTCTACTATCCTCAATAAAACTTCCAATACTAAGTAGCGAGTCAAGCGATGGCTGTGTGTGAATGTTTGCTCGTGACCTCCTTTCCCTCAATACAAAGGGGCCTGGTCTCGAAACGCTGATTTCAATACTATCCCGACGAGGGTGCGACTCGTTGGATACCTTTCTAACGGAGACTTGGAAGTCGGGATCTGCTTCTATTGAGACGTTGAGGTTTTCGGCTGATGATGAAGAATTGGTCGATGCTTGTTGTCCAGGCCCGGTTTCAAGTTCGGGTTCTGGCGTAGGGTCGAGTTCAAATTCAGGCGTGTACACTGGTGTAGGTATTCCCTCGGTTGGAATCCCGGCTTCAGGCGATGTTTCTTTCACCGCTTGTACTTGTGACTGTGGCGACGGGGGGATGGCAGTGTGTAGTTGTTGGATTTCCCCTGGTTCAGGTAGCTGTGGTATATATGATAACCGTTGTGAAAATTCAGAGGTAGATGTATGTGAAACCAACGGTTCAATAGACGGTAATGGTTCAAATGGCGGTAAAAGTTTCGGTGAGTGATTTGTTGTGACGACGGATACTAGTTGATGTTCAGTAGTGATAGGTTCGGGTGTGGGGATTTTGATAGGTGCTTGGGTTTGAGATTCGGTCGGTTGATTGTTGCGGTAGCCAGATTGGATAATTGTCTCCTCAGCGTTCTCAGTAAATGTTGTGATGGGTTCTTCGGAAGTTGTAAATACTGTGGTAGCTTCCTCGGAATGGACTGGCTCTTTTTGACTCTCTTCTGCAGGATACTCTGTTTCCGATACAATAGTCTAATAGGGCACAAAAAGTTAGAAAAATAACTACTCTACTATTTAAATATCTGTACATGAAGGCTTCACCTTATCCTGAGACTCCCCCTCCCTATCCTCTTTCTCAATTCCTATTCAACCAACCGTTAGCGTTTGAATTGCGACGCAATCCGATATAGTGAAGCCCAACCCTCTTTCCCTCCCCATCCAGGCTGCCCTTGTGGGGATTCGGCCGTGTTCGGTCGCGAAGGGCCCTGTTGCCCAGCCGACTGCGCCAAGTCATCTATGTCAATCTCAGAATTGGCTACCGTGCTCGGGTCGACCGGAGGCCAGGTCTGGGACCGTGTCAACTCTCCGTCGTCAATATCTTCATCTCCCGGCTCGCCGCTGGCCTCCAGTGTTCTTGAAGGACCAAAACTCCGAAGGTGACGAACTTCTGTGAGAACGCTAGGGGTCTGAGGAACGGACCCCAGCTGCACACCGCCAGTGTCGCTCAGAGTGGACGGGGTGGCGGCGTCGTTCTGAGTAGAAGGCCATCGAGAGGGTAGCCCGGGACGCCCGACAATATCTGGAAGGCCAGGAATCTTCTTTCCTTCCATGGGGGCGGACTGGCGACGAACATTAGGCGGGGAGAACGAGACGTCGGGCTTGGAGGCTTGGGGGGAGGACGGTCGGCCCGAAGAGAGTGCTGGCAAACCATCGGGAGCGACAGCCCCCACCGGTACGCTAGAGGATCCAATCGAACCTAAGTCCGGGCCAGAAGCGGCCGGGACCGAAACCCGTTCCTCTATCGATTTGCTTACAATTTCTGATAGCTCTTCTCCCTTTACCCGAGTCTCGTATTCCACGGTCTCAATTCGCAATTGACGACTATCCACCCTACACAAAGGTCAGCATACACACATTCAAATAAATCTATCGAGAAACCTACACTACATGCTCCTTTTCAATCTCTTTAGGGCTTTCTTTGACATCTCGGCTGACAGACGTCACCGAAGGCCCCGCGGAGCCCCCTGTTTCCTCACCCAACTTCTTCTTCTTAGACTTCTTCTTAGACTTCTTCTTCTTAGACTTCTTCCCACCCTTTTTCTCCGCAGTTTCAGGAGTCGGCAGTCCTCCGACTTCGACATCTGCCCCAATTGGCCCACCGTGCTCGTGTTCAACCACTGTATTTGTAGGAAGCTCAGGGAGATTTTCTGGAAGTGAATGTATCGCGATGGGCGATGCAGGATCACTCCGTGGGAGCTCAGGAAGGTTGTCGGACAATGTGGACACCGGGATAGGTGACGACGGGCCACCACTCGGCAACTCTGGCAAGTTATCCGGCAATGCGGGCATCGCAATAGGTGACGAAGGGTCGCTGCGCGGGAGCTGGGGTAGATTATCAGGTGTGGGTTGCAGAGCAATGGGAGATGATGGATCACTCCTAAGCTCAGGAAAACTACCCGGAAGCGAATGCATCGGAATGGGCGACGCAGGGTCACTCCGTGGGAGCTCGGGTAGGTTGTCAGGCAATGCGCACATCGCGATGGGAAATGTAGGGTCACTGCGCGGCAACTGAGGCAAGTTATCCGGCAATGTGAACGTCGCAATAGGTGATGAAGGGTCGCTGCGCGGGAGTTGAGGTAGATTATCAGGTATGGGTTGCAGCGCAATGGGAGATGATGGATCGCTCCTAGGAAGCTCAGGGAGGTTATCTGGAAGTGGATGTATCGCAATAGGCGACGCAGGATCACTCCGTGGGAGCTCAGGCAGGTTCTCAGGCAATGCGAACATCGCGATAGGTGATGAAGGGTCACTGCTTGGTAGCCCTGGCAAATTATCCGGCAATGCGAACATCGCAATAGGTGATGAAGGGTCGCTGCGCGGGAGTTGAGGTAAATTATCAGGTATGGGTTGCAGAGCAATGGGAGACGATGGATCGCTCCTAGGAAGTTCAGGAAAATTATCTGGCAGAGCATGCATTGCAATAGGTGAAGGATCACTCCTCGGAAACTTGGGCAAGTTATCAGGTAACGGCTGCAAAACAATTGGACTCGCAGGATCACTCTTTGGCGAATCCGAAAACGATCTCCAATCCTCCTCTTCCTGCTCTTCAATCGGTGACAGAGGCGCACTGGGCGGCAACTCCGGCAGGTCATCAGGCAACGCAAACATTGCAACCGGACTGGAAGGATCACTCTCCGGCAGTTCGGGCAAGTCATCTGGAACCGGCTCCATCGCGACCGGGGAAGCAGGATCGCTCTCCGGAAGTTGGGGCAATTCTTCTGGGTTTGCGTATTCTGGGAACTTACGCTCAATGGGGGGCTCAGGGCCCAGAAGAAAAGAATCGAGGTCCTCGACGACGGGTGCTGCACGGATAAACCGCTCGGGTTGGATGACAGGTGACAGCGGTGCGTTACCAGGTAATACGGGAATGTCCTGCAAGATGGCGGGCAATTGGGACAGGGATGAGAATTCGCTTGCGGATAGGGCAAGTGGTGAAACAGAGTGGCTGCTTAGCCCACTGGCTGGTAGAGCGGGGAGATCGTTCATTGTGTGGGAATTCATAAAAGGTGAGTAATTTTCTGTGCTGGGCAAAGAAGATAAAAGAGAGGCATCTTGCACAGGCTCGAGGGCGAACGGTGTATTGGGATCGCTCAATGGTAAAGGAGTGTGTTTTGGTGAAAAATAGTCGCTGAGAGGTAAGCCCTCTGGTATAGTTGAAAGTAGGTATGGCGAGTCAGGATTACTATTAGGTAGTGCCGGATACGTTTCATAAATATTACCGTCCGGACTAGGATAAGTATAAGGAGATTGAATAGGAGAAGGATTATCGCGGTCATCGTAAATGTCTGGGGGTTCGGCGGGATGCTTTGGTGTTTCACCACCGTCGCCCTGCTAACGTCTCTGCTCAGTATAAGAAATCTTAGCACAAGAGAAAAGAACTCAAGCGATTTAGACCTGTTTTCTGTCCCGGGGGTTGATTTTTGTCTTCACCTTTAAGCTTTCTGTCCTCCTGAGTTGTGGCAAACGGCTTTCCATCCTGACCTCTGTCTCGTTAACGTCTCCACTTTGGTGCTGCTCCGGAAGTGAGTCAATGGATTCAGAAGAAGCTGCTGCTAAGTCAACAGTCTTCTTCTTTCTAGTAAGCCGGCTGGAAGATGTCGAGGGTTGTGGGATTCTGGTTTCCGGACCCCGGAACTCCTGGTCCTCATTTGCATCAGGTGTAGGAAGCGGGATTTGTTCCGGAGTACGTGCATCGGCGCGGTTGATACCTGCTACCTGGTCAAGGCTCATCCCAATATCTCTAGAATTCCGCCAGCTGTTACGACCCTCGGAGAGTTCCGGGATGGGCGACGGCAGCCCCCTCTCATCTAGACTCCCTCTCTTGATTAGCTCCGCAAACTCAGCACTTCTTCCCCTCCTAAGACCGCCGGGCGGAACTGGAATCCCCCTTTTCTTCTTCTCACCCGCTTGGATCCCAGCCTGGTCGGATATTTCAATAGTCCCCCTACTCAACCACCCTCCCGTAGGATGGACTCCGTCGCTGGACACCTCCTCTTGTAGTCCCGAGAAAGTCGCCGCCATGCGTGATTCGGCGTGATCTAACTGACCAGCATCAAAAGAGGTTCTGCCAAGATCCTGTGAGGTGAGACTCTCATTATGGATGGATGATGATGCAGCGCTAGCAGAATCAGTGGCATGATGGTCCGATTTGCCTCCGCCAAACACTCCAGCGAACGAACGGAATGATCTACCGGAGGAGGTAGTAGGTCGAGTGTGGGTTTCTCCCTCGTCAGACCCTGAGCGGGTTGGGGGTGGGTTTTTGGTAGCGGCGTCATCCATAGCCCTCTGTACTACTCTTGCAAGGGCGGGTTTGGGCGGTGAGGTGGCAGGAGTCGCCTGCTTAACCCCCAATTTGTTGAAGAGGCCTCCCCATCGAGACTTTCCGGACTCAGGAGAACCAGCCTCACCAGAGGACCTCTCCTTCTCTTCCTTCTTCTCTCTCTTCTCCCTCTCTTTCACTTCCTTCTTCTCCTTCTTCTCTCTGTCAATACGCTCCTTCCTTTCTTTCTTACTCTCGGCACTAGACCCGGCAGCGAGCCTCTCAGTCTCTTCCAACATCTGAGAATCATCACTATGATATGTGAGGCTGCTCTTTCTTGATCTCCGCCCCGGCAACCACCCATCCATGATAGAAGCTGGAGGCGTAGATTGAGGAGTATTAGGCGACTGATCATGGCTAACACGGCGCTCGACTTCTCCCGGAACACCATGCGGGTGAGATTTATCACCGCCACCGCTAAGTATCTTCATGCTCGAGAGCACATTAGCCGTAAGAGACATTTTGCGGGCGGTATCTGTAGATCTCCTCTCAAGGGTAGGGGGTGAGGACTCCAAGGAAACACCGCCAGAGCCAGGAGTCATAGAATCAGCTCGCGAATCTGAGCTCACCGAGTCGAAAGTCTTCGACCGCCCAAACAACGATCCAGTCCTCTGTCTTCTGGACTTGGACCGGGAACCACTCCTCAAGACTTCGGGAATCCTCGACATACTCCTGCTTCTGTTGGGCTTTCTCTCTTCCTCCTCAACGGAGCGTTGGTCAACGGGCGTAGGAGGTTTGGTAGCTTCAGGGGTTGCTGTGATCGCTTCACCTAAAACGAGCCCGGGATTGAACCCTGCATCTTCAGCCGCTGCCATTGCGATCGCCGTGAATTCCCTATCCTCCTGTTTCCTCTCTTCGGTAAATCTCCGGCTTGGTGGCGTAGGAGTCACAGAACGTGATCCTTCCCGGCTGTCTTGAGCGTTCTGTCGCGAAACCGGAGTGTTACAAGTAGTGGCGGTAGGCGTATTGTCCATAGTTCCCCCTGTAGGAAGAGCAACATACACCGACGATGCACCCGAGACAGCTTCATCTATGAAAAAATTAGCTGTAAGACTATCCCCAAGATCACAAGGAATCATACCATAAGCCTGTGTCGGCTTCGAGTAATCCTCCAACTGAACCTCTGTGAACTCAGCGGGTGAGTGGAATCGACCCTCCTCCGAGCTCCCCGAACCCGAGCGCTCAAGGGACTTGTAGTTATCCGGGAGTCGGGGTCCATAAACCAAGGGCGGGGACTGGCCGGAAGATACAGGCTCAGCAACTGGCACCGATGGACCGGGTCTAGCGGGGAAATAATAATTGGTCGGCAGCTCAGGTCCGTAGAAACTCTCTTGCCGTGCACTTCGGAACTGATAGCCTTCTGGGAGCACGGGGCCATAATAGATACTTCTCTGGTGACCCCGTTGCTCCTCCCTAGCCTCTTGCGACTCCTCGGTGATTCCGATAGCAATGACTGTCTCAGCCGTTTTTATCGCATTGTTTGGCTGTGGAGCAAGAGGAATACCGGTAAATGGCGTTCCGATGGCAACCTCCTTATCCGGGAACTGATAGCCTTCCGGGAGCACGGGGCCATAATAGATACTTCTCTGGCGACCTTGCTGCCCCTCCCTAGTCTCTTGTGACTCCTCGGTAATTCCAATAGCAATGGCTGTCTCGCCGGTTTTTATCGCATTGTTTAGCTGTGGAGCGACAGGAATACCGGTAAATGGCGTTCCGATGGCAACCTCCTTATCCGGGAACTGATAGCCTTCCGGGAGCACGGGGCCATAATAGATACTTCTCTGGCGACCTTGCTGCTCCTCCCTAGTCTCTTGCGACTCCTCGGTGATTCCAATAGCAATGGCCGTCTCGGCCGTTTTTATCGCATTATTTGGCTGTGGAGCGACAGGAATACCGGTAAATGGCGCTCCGACGGCAATCTCCTTATCCAGGAACCGATAGTCTTCCGGGAGCATGGGGCCATAATAGGTGTTCCTCTGGCGGCCTCGCTGCTCCTCCCTAGTGTCTTGCGACTCCTCGGCGATTCCAGCAGCAATGACTGTCTCGGCGGTTTCTATCGCATTATTTGGCTGTGGAGCGAGAGGAATACCGGTAAATGGCGTTCCCACGGCAATCTCCTTATCCAGGGTGCTAAAGCCAACCTCGGGACTGTGAGGGGGAGGGCTTGCAACGACTACTTCGGGGGACCCAATCTCAAGTCTCTGCCCCTCTGGCTCCTTTGCCCCAGATTGCTCCCTTGAGGACTCTCCTTCTTTCTCCTTCCCGGTCGGCGGGAAATAAGTACTAGGATCGACATGGATCAGCAATTCAGCCTTAGGGGTCCCAGGCGGAGGAGTTGGTGCAGTCTGCACAAGCATTGGAACACCTCCGGGGACCGTCCAGCTACGCTCAATAAACTCGACCGGCTCTGTCGGCAATTGTGCGAAGCTAACACTCCTCTTGCTCTTGCTAGGCTTCTCATCCAAACCAGCATTCTTCCGTATCATCTCGACTTGCTCCCTTCGCGCTTTCTCCCGCTCGGTTTCACGCTCCCTCGACCGCTCCCGGTTCCTACTGACTTCGCGTTCACGATAGTTGGGATCCGCCTTGCGTTTGCGTCGACGGGCTTCACGGGCCTCTTTCTGCTGAGCGGCAAGGACGGCCATCTGGGCTTTGAGTTCAGCGGCCTTCGCCTCGAGCTCAATACGTGCCTGCTCTGCACGCTCGGCTGCGAGACGGCGATCAACTTCCATTTGGATGAGGCGTTCCTCTTCGGCTGTTTGCTCGTGCTCGAGTTGGATTTCCTGTTCCTTCATTCGGAATTCTCCCGCATCTCTACGCTCCGCCTCGGCCACTACAATGGTGCGCTTGCGTTCTTCGAGCTGGAGTTCGTATTCACGCCCCTCTTCCTCCCCTCGCTTTTGCTGATCCTCCCTAACCTTCTGAGCTTCAATCTGTGCCTGCAGTGTGCGAGCCATCTCCTCCTCCATATTCAGTCTGCGCTCCTCTTTTTGCTGATTCTGAAGATTCGTCCCCAATTTCTCAGCTTCAGCCTGAGCATGCAGCTGTCTCGCTACCTCCCCCTCCATTCTTTTCTTTTCACAGTGCTCAGCCTGCCTCTTTTCATCCTCCCCTTCCAACCGCTTCCTCTGCAAATCCCTCTCAGCTTCAATCTGGATTTGGATTCTGCGCTTCTCCTTCTCCTCGGCCTCCCTCGCCGTTTCAAAATCGCATTGGGCCCTCTGAAGCGCCTGTT
This sequence comes from Tuber brumale, assembly GCA_014065205.1. Classification (NCBI taxonomy): domain Eukaryota; kingdom Fungi; phylum Ascomycota; class Pezizomycetes; order Pezizales; family Tuberaceae; genus Tuber; species Tuber brumale. Next base: position 269,679 of record JACCEG010000155.1, read on the forward strand.
CTCTCAGCTGCTTCGATCGCTCTCTCCCCATGAGCATCCTCCTCTCAAGCTCCACCTCTTCAAGTCTCCTCATCTCGAGGAGAGTGGCCATTCGCCTTTTCTCTTCCGCACCCCTTACTTCTCTCTCCTGCTCCCTCTCCCAAGCAATTCGCTTCTCCAATTGTATCCTCTTCTCATCTTCCTCTCTCTTGAGCTGTAATGCCATCACGGTCCTCTGCTCCTCCTCAAATTTAAGGACACGGGCTTTCTCCCGTTCCATCTCCATTCGACGCCGGTATTCGGCAGCGTGCTCCTGCTCTTCCCTCCGGGAGCGTTCCTCCTTAGCGAGACGCTCTTTGCGGGCAATATCTTCCTGTCTTGCCTGTTCGATACGTCGGATAGTCTCGTTTTCTCGCTCCCGAGCCAGGGTGAGCTGGATCCGTTGAAGTTCGAGCGCCTCCTCGTCACGGTGCTTTTGCTGAAGCTCCAGATCAAGCTGGATTCGTCGCTCCTCCTGTGATTTGCGAAGCCGCTCAGCCTCTTGCTTCTCATAAATTAATTGCCCCATCTCTCTCGCCTCCTGCTCAGCCGCCTCCTTTCTCACTCGCTCCTCGTACATCACCCTCTCATGTTGCTCTTTCTGAATGCGGGAAATCTCAAACGCACGACGCTCTTCCCCCTTCCTCTGCTCCTCCAGTTCCTCCTTCCCAAACATATGTCCCACCTCGGTCATCTCTCTATACCCTTCCTGTCCCCATGCTCTCCCCTGCTCCTCTTCAGTTTTGTGCGCTCCCTCTCCCTCTAACAAACCACCCATGATTCCGGTAGCAGCACCTCCGGCCAAACCGGCGACCCCCGAATGCGACTGTGACTCAACACCAGCGGATACCTGCCGCGCAGTAGATGCAGAAATGGACTCCGACATATTAAAAGCCACGCTACTTGAATGAGTAGCGTGATGACGCACAAACGCATTATCAACCGACGTGCTAACGCTTACCGGCGCTGGCTGTATAGGTACCGGGATTGGTCTCACGAAGCTCTCCCCGTGCTCCCCCCTGATGATATCCCTCTCCACCACTACCGCCCCGGCTGCTTTTGGTAGTGGTGGCTGTCCTAAAAAAGGCTTTAATTGCTGCTGGCGCCATAACTCTTTGTAATGGCTGTCGGCTTCGTGGAATTTCTGCTGCTGTTCGATAGTGTAAGACGCGTCGCTAGGAATATAGTTTGTGGTCTCGAACCTTGAGTCAGCTTTCGCATCCTATATTACCCAACCAACTCACTCCCCCCAACATCAGCAATCTCTTCCCCTCTCTTCGCCCGAGTTGATAATATTGAAATTTGCGTACCTTGCTGACATCCTTGCTGGATTCCAATGCACCCAGAATAGTTGTCGTGATTCCAGTCCTTGCATTCCCACCTACAACCCTCCCGTCTCTAGTGACAAAGAGATCCGATCTTGAGCTCCCACCTTCCATCTTATTCCTCACTCCCGAACCCCTACTTCTGCTCCTGCTCCTCCCCGATTTCCGTGAACTGCTTCCACCAAAAATACCAAGGAACCCACCACCGGAACTAGAAGTAACCTTGGTGGTTGTTGAGGTCTCACGATGATGACTCTTGTGCTTTGAGTGGCGCGAATCAGTAGACTCCCAACTGTCTGCCGAGCCAGCCCTCTTGCGTCCAGAAACCGTTTCCGATCGATGGGGGGGCCTTCCTTGTCGCACAACAGTAGTAGTGGTTACAGAATCGGACCTCTTCGGGGAATGATCTCGCCCCGCGAAGGCCTCCTTCCGGCTTCCCTCACCCCCTGTATATATCTTGCGTTCGGTGGTCGTTTTCGAAACGAGAACCCCTTCGCGAACCTTACCACCACTAGTTCCGCCAAAACCGAACAGCCCAGTTTGGATCTCGCTTGATTGGGCAGCCGCCGGCGCGACCTTCGTGACCTCACTCTGGAAGATATATGGTTTTCGTTGCTTCTCTTTGCCTCCAGCTTTGCCTTCATACCAGCTACCACCACTACTAGAGCTAAGACGTGAACTAACTGATCCAGATCGGGACGCACGAGTATCGCCGCTAAAGAATCCGCCATGGCGAGCACCGCCAGCAGCCCATGAACTTGATGAAGAATGTCCATAATGGCTAGCTGAGTGGGAAGCATGCTTCTTCGAAGTGGAACGTCCACCACCAGCCCAGGCACCAGCAACACCCATCACACCTCCAGCAATATGACCACTACCAGAACCCTTAGCCCATTTCCGGGACCCACCCGAGTCGCGCCCGGATATTCCGATTGCCGCACTACCAGAAGAATGCTTTGACGATGACTGATGATGATGACCCGACTGTGGGGTACCGTAATCATTCCAGCTCTTTCTGCGTTTGCCAATGCCGAAGGCGCTCGAGATTCTGCTTCCGGTAGATTTGAATGACTCTGCGATTGATCCAGCGTACGACCTGCCACTCTTTACAGAGAACGAATCGGTTGATCTCCTAGACTTCTTTTGGCTAGATCCGTAGATGAGACCGGAATAATTGGATTCATTGTCTGAAGAAGAGGAGGAGGAGGAGGAGGAGGAGGAGGATGACGACGATGACGATGATGACGATGATCCAGTAACTCTAACCTTCCTCCCATTACGCATAACATAGTCAGAGCTACCGCCTACGGTATGGCGGCTATGATGATGACTTGAACTATGAGTAGTGGACGACGAGTACTTCGACCTCCTGCTCTGCTTCCTACCCTCGGATCTCTTGTTTAATCCAAAGAGGTACGAGAACATACCCGCATTCTTACCCGATCCATAAGAACTCGGTGAAGACGAGTACAAAACACCATATTGCAGCCCCGACTCCTCCCCACCGGACGAAGTCTCACTCGGGAACTGGATTAATCCCGGAGGCGAAGTCTTGCTAGAAGACCCGGAATGGTGATGGTTTTCTGAATGCTTGCCCTTGCCCTTGCCTTTGTGATCGGATATACCGAAAAGCCCAGTATAGAACGATGCCGAAGTGTCTGAGTGATTCTTCTGTCCATTGGTTCCACTAGCGCCGGCAGTGTAGTGGTATGGGTGAGCACGGCCATCAGAGTCATACCCTGGGTTGTAGTAAAGATTGCTGTCCTTGGCCTTGGCCAAGTCACCACCTCTTAACGCACCACCAGAGTGCTTACGAGTCCTCGTGATAGTATGGTGTTCATTCTTGCGGTGACGGGAATCAGACTCTCCCGACACAGAACCGGCGGTGCTTCCGGTGACTGTCCTCCACATGCTCTTCGCAGCACCGCCAGGATTGGATAGGATGCTGCTATTGCTGTCGCGGCGTCTACGGGAAGAATAGAACGAGTACTTGGATTCCCTTTTTTCTTGTCTCCTCAGCGCTTTTTGCTCTTTCCGAATGTTTCTCTGCAACCTCTTCCTCTTTCGGGCATTATCAGAGAGATCGGAGCCGCTGTCTGAAGTGCTACTGCTGCTGCTGCTGCTGCTGCTGCTGCTAGAAGAACTAGAACCACTCCGCCTAGATCGCGCAAACCATCCAAACAACACCCTCCTAGACGTTTTCTTCCTCTTCACGCGCCAGCCTTTCTTGGGGTGCCAGCGTTGTCCATAATGATGTGTTCGCGGCGCATCTGCATAAGTAGTCCCCGGCGTGAAACAATCTCGACAAACACCTATGATTTCGGAATAGAGCTCGAAATCGCCAACCGTCTCGCGCTCCTCCGCCTTGATGTTTTCCCAAATCTTTCTGAATGACTGACGGAGGGGAGGTGGAGAGCCGCTGTGGCCGTGTGTGGCGTGTAAGTGAGGAATGTGAAGAGCACCTCCGGCAGCGGAGGCGCCCACAAGTCCGGATATTCCAGATGCGTGGTGCGATGTGCTGGAGCTAGATGTAGCCTGGTGGGAGACCGAATGGCTGGTGTTGTTTTGGTAGTATGATGCGGACTCCGCCCCATGGGTCGCGTGGGACCCACTGGTTGTCGCGGTAGTCATTGTTGATGTCGGCTTGTCTCCTGGATAGTAAGGGGAGGCCTGTGGGACGGGCACCGGGTTGTAGTAATTGCTGCTGCTACCGACCCCCATTGTTGTGGTCGGTTTTCCTAATGAGACTCCCGCAGATGTGTTTCCTCCAGTCGCGGTGGTATACGATGAATTTCCTTGCAAGTTAGCAGACTGGGAGGAACCATACGCACCTACTCCTCCGCCAGTATCCGTTCCACAATACGTCGACGCGTCCTGGCCCCCATAGGCCGATGATAGGGGATTCGTTGACGTTCCATAATAACCGGCCTCCTCTCCCTTACTCCGGGTCCCTCCATTAACCCGCTTTTCAGTGATGGTAGTGGATCCTTGGGCACCGGTATGCGTCTTCGATGAAGACATCGCGATTAAGGATTATGTGTACCGGTGTGTAACGCGTTCTGTGATTTTCGTGAAGATTGTTAAAGTAACTTTTGAGGGGTATTCCGTTTGTTGTACAGTCGTTATACTAATACAAAATGCGGCCGTAATTCGATAAAGGACGTGTTTTTTTTTTTCCTCGTAGTTTCCTCTATCTCTCATTTAGCAGGGCACACAGGGGAGGTGAATGCCCGAGTTTGGAGTTGTTTGTTACGATTGACGGGAGTCGGGGCAGGATAGTGTAATGGGGAGGAGTATTATACGGGCGCCCAAAGGCGAAACATCTTAGGACGAAAGTGCTACTTTCAGAGGGAAGGTAGGCACGGTAGGGGGAGGCTGGCAAGGGTATGGCTATACGGCAGATGGGAAGAAATTCGTTTACCTTCGTTAAGTGTCGTAAAAATGAAGATGAAGATGAAATCTCAAGCGAACAGATGGATAGGATTGTGGATACAGTAGAACTTCTCACAACAAATGAAGCGAGTAAGAGGAAATAGGTGGGATGGATGACGAAGCAAGTGCTGAATAGTAGATGGGTGCAATGATAGATTGAGATTTTGGTCTCCTAGCTGGTCGGCCTAAAAAAAAAGGGGGGGGGGGTTCGTGAATTCGAATGGGACGATGAATCTTTGATGCAAGACTTGGATGGACGCTCAAAGGTGAAATGAACAAAACTCTCCCTTTGAGGGGGGAAAGGGAAAGGGTAAAACTCGGCCTCAACTCAATTCATCCCTAAGGACGTAGACAGAGAGAAGCGGCGACTGTGCATGCGCGATGTGATGTGGCCGTGGATCTCTCTCTCTCACTCAAGCCAGAGTAGGGTTGAGCATGGCACTGTGCGGGTGGTATGGCGGAGTGGTGGGAGAGCACCGGTAGTGCAGGGAAGAGTTAGGGGAGGGTGGTTGCCGGGATGAAGGATTTGCGGAATACCGGTATCAGCCAAAAGCGGACCACGCAGACGCAGAAGCACAAGCAGCGCCAATCTTCCTACTCGAGTACGAGTACTAGTACAGTATACACTGCACACACTTTATTGCAGGCAAGAAATAGGGGGGATATACAGTAGAGGGAGGACGCGGTTAGTTGTCGTGATCGATGCACAGAGGTTGAAGAGGAATAGCTGATAAATTTTTGGGGCTAGTGCGGGCAAGGGACTGAGAAAATTCAAAGAAGCTGGGTATTGACCGATACCGGTATCATATTGGAGCATCGGTACCGGTACCAGCATACCTCTCCGCTCCCTTGCCAACCCCCCCCCCTCTGGAGCAATCGGAGTGGACAGAACAATGAGACGAATACCAGTAATTCCCTCCTTTCTCCTCCACTTCCATCACTCGATTTTCCTTCCCATCCAGTCTGATCATGCTTAGAATGTAGGTGGTAAAGTGTGGTGCCCATATCAGACCACAATTCATGCCCATCCTCGAGTGCACGTTGCGGCGAGCATGGGCCACAAGCACGCACTCACCCACACCGGACCACACATGCAATTCGTTCGCCTTCCTGTCCCCCACCCTCGCTCCGCTTCCTTTCAGCGCTGCGAATTCCGCAGGCAATTCCGACGCCGTCGAATGATTGGCCAGTCGATCCCTCCCTCCGTTACCCCCCCAACAGCGACACAACAAACGGGGCGTGTTTTGTTTGGCCCCTACCTCTCTCCCTTCGTTGCCTTTCCCGGTTGCGTGCATACAGGTGCAGGGATATTGCAAGGATATATACTCGAGTATTGTGCACGCCAATTGGGTCAGCTAATCCGACACAACCTTTTCAGCTCTTAACTTCCCGCCGGGCCATGCCTGAAAAAAGAAAGCGACTGAGGGGGATCGGTGATTCCAGGATCTGAGTGAATCGCTCTTGGAGGGAGAAGGATCGGGGTGGTCGACAGCTCTTTGCCAAAAAATGGTTCCCTCATGATGGCGATGGCGCCTCTGATAGGGGAATGCCCCATGCTACGCCGGCCAAAGGAGAATCGAAGCCACGCTCCAGATCTTATCTTCCCGTACCGGTAAAAAAAGGTGATTAGCGAGGCCATTTCATGAATTCGGCCAGCCTTTCTGCCCAGGAGCACCGCACATACCATAAGCCCTCGGCTATTAAACAACCCGTATTCTTCAACGCCAATTGACGGCCAACGCGTGATGAATCATTAATCATTCATCATCACGCGTCTCGAGGGATGAATAACGAGTGAGAATGGGTGATTTCTCGGGGGTTCATGAGGTGTCAAGTTGGTGGTGTGTACAACACATGCGTGGGGTGCACGAGACCATTGCGCGAGTTGATTTTTCATGTTTTTATATGCGAGTGAGTGGGATGCTTGGAATGCCGCTTAAGCTAAGGGATAATATGACGCTGCACTGTAATCCTGAGGCCACGGGACCATACGATCATTCTCATCGGATAGATTTGTCTTGCCTATCATATCCAAGACGATACTATGAGTGCGACATCATGCCCATACACTACGCGCACCCACACTGTATCATACATGACTATCGTACCGGTTCCGGAATTCGCACCAGAGGATTTGATACTAGATGGTAGGTCCGGATTGATGGAGGTACCGCTGCCGTACGGGACTTTTGGGGGGGAACCAATACCGGTACTGTACGGTATCTTTAGTGATTTTTTTTGATTACACTCGAGCACGATATGGGCGTGTCATACTCGTACAATACGGTACCGATGACTTTAGCGACGACCGCGCTGGAGCCATCACGGGCTGTTGTACAGTACTAGTACTGTACTGTACCTGTAAATATGGTTGTGCCAAGAGTTTGCCCAAGCTTCCCCAAGTATGATATCTATTAGACTATAATATCATACCTCTCTCGGGTCTTGGTAAAAGCACCGCCCTGAGACCTCGAATTTAACTTTCTCCCCAGAATTCGTCATTATAGGTAGGGTTAGGGGTCTGATCTGGCGGAGCCTCAACTCGGTCCTACAGTACCATACCGGTACGAGTGCGGTAGTTAAAGATATCCGCTGGGTTAACTCTGATGGCGTCGCCGCCAAGGTTCTGATCGGGCTCCAGATCCGCACTTCAGCCCTACGATATCTTCCGGTATTATACCACGGGTACCGGTAGGGGCTGGTGGGCCCCGTATAAGAGGGCGTTTTTGATGTGAGTAGGGGTACCGGTAAACAGAGTAAGCTGGTAGGATTGTGGTCGGGTGGTATTACCGATACCGGTATGTAATTTCTCTGGAGAAGCGCTACCGGCAGTCTTCCAACCGCTCTTCGGCATGATAATATTATGATACCGGTATCGTATTCCAAGGGCCAATAATTTCCGAACATCGGGTCGCTTGGAGTGAGTGAGTGAAGGCCAGGTTTTGCTCCCAAACTCCCGATTATTGTCTCACAATGGGGGGGGAGGGGGATTGGGTGACCCAGCCCTGAATGGAACGACCAACAAAAAAAACGAATACCGAACGAACACGTTCTGAGTTATCGTATCTCGCACCACGGGGCTAGAGCCTGCGTGGATGTCTGGGGCAATAGCGTTCGCTCTCCCATCTCCTCTCCTTCTAGAGCGACTACCGGTATGGCGAGCGCTCGGGAAGCCTAGAAAGCGGCATATAGCGCCACGTATCGTCTGTCTACTGTAATAAATTCTCCGAACCGGTAATGAACCCTAGGCGCTGTATGATACTGTAGTGAGTGCTTGTTGAGACCGAGAACGGTACCTATCCAGAACGAGGGATATGGTCATTGATTTTTGCCTACACCTTACGGCAGTCCACTTGATAAACCGTGGACACTGGCAGTATTATAGGCAATAAAGCACCCCGGGACTCTTTTTTTTCGAAAAGAAAAAAAAAAAGGATATGCCTTCACAGAGCACGCAGTGAGAGAATAGTAGGGGAAATCGGGCTTCTATAAGAGTATTGGTATGCAGCAAACATCAAGCATCGAAACAACTGCATTGGGGGTTGACAATGACGGATGCGCGGGGGGAGGGGGTCCCGCTGCCTAGACCACTCCCCTTTACTTGAAAGGGAAGAAAGACAATTGCCCTCATCCTCACACAAACTTTAGTTCCTCAAGAAAAAGCATCTCCTGGACCGGCAAGACAGTGAAAATTTCGTGACATCCCTGTCACTATTCGAGACAGGGATGATTAAGAAGGTTTTAAATGTCAACCCCAGTATTTCCTAGTCACACCAGCGTAAGTGTGGTCATGTAGCTAATGTTAGTATGGTCTGAAGTTTACACGTCTGCGAAATTTATCTCATTGACAAGGCTGCTTACTAACCCCTGTCTCAAAACCTGACAGGGGTGGAACGGAATTTTCAATGTCTTGCCGGTCCAGGAGATAGTACTCGAGTAGCCCCGAAGTAACCCAACGGTAGGTATTGCCACGTGCCTGACTCCCCTCCTTAACTTACCACAGATTCACTGGGCCGGTCCAGCCCACGATTGTTCACCACCGGATAAGCTGGGGGTGTCATATGAAAAACAAAATTCATACGAGGATCTCATATCAAGTGATACTTTATGAACACGTTTCGGTGCCTCGGTTCTGGGCGATCAGCAAGTGTATCGTAAAAGTAGAGTATAGAAGCCAAGTTATCCCCATGCTAGTTATTGAAATAACACTGGACTCGCCATGTTTTCTGGGATGAGTCGAGGAGTGTCGTGATTTTTGGGACTCAAAAGCCGGGAGGAGGTAAACTGCAGACCGCCACGAGAATTTGTGCATCCTTATGGACACCGCTGTAATTATTATACAGCATGGACTTGTCGAGAAGGCGGGGGAAGGTAGCACAGCATGAAGAGCAATGCAGGAGCGGTTGGGGAAGGGCCAGGTTAATCATACCGGGCTCCGATGGCAATTTTTTTTTGTTCTTTGGTTCGAAGTTACCTCGGGGGTATGATACTGCTGCTTACTCTTGGGTAACTTACTGGAGATTTTCGCGAGAGCGAGGGGGAGGGGTGTAAGGAGAACAAGGTGTGATGTTTCGACATTCATAGTCTAACTATACCGGGGGCCTAGGCGGACGGTTGGGGTGTGGCATGCTGTGTCAGCGAGGCCTGATCTGCCGGTTGCACTATGAATGATATGTTGTGATAGCGGGATTCTGTGGTTGTTCGGGCGGTATGGGGATTAGATTAGGTTGTAGTATTTTTCGAGTTGGATCAATCTATGGAATTAAGAAATGAGCCATCGACTTGATATTGGTATCGACCTAACTACTGCCACAATTTATCATTCACGCTGTTCGGGCTGCACGGGATACCGCTTTTAACAATGGATACCATGATATGATGCAAGGCCACTCAATTTGTCGGGCTTGACAAAGAGCCCTTGGGAGAAAAAAAGACCCCCCACCAACACCCCGCTCCCCATGTCTCGGGTTCTATATATTGATATCCTATCTGCTCGCTCTCCCCATCGAAGGCCGTAAACTCTCCCTCAAGGGCATGGTCAGAACCTATCTCCGCATGTTCCAACCCCAGCCTCCTCGCCCTCTTTACAACACATCTGGTATTCACTTACACAGGATAGTAAGAATCCGCCCAGCATTACCCTCCTCTGCGAGACTAACCCTCTTCCTTACGCGTCCAGACACCAGGGCATTCCCCGGGGCCTCTGCGATCTCCTCAACACTGGCCTCGCTGCTTCCGGGAAAGTAGTTGCCCTCGCCGTTCCCCCGGGCGGCGCCGTAGTCGGGATTAAGGCCCTCTGATAGGAGGGGGGGTGCAACTTCATTAGGTCGCTGTTGTGAATGTGTCACCCTTTGGGGGCTCCACTGTTAGTTTGGAAAGGACCAGCTTTCTTGGAGCCGCCTCTCAAGGCTGCGGTACCCCATCCGGTCTTTTTGATGTCCTTGCCAAGGCCGATACCCTGGGTGGGCAAATAATTGCCCTGCGAGAATTCTCGAGGGCCTCAAGGATGATCTGTGTTTCCGGCCGTTAGGGATTCCATCTTGTACTAGAGACAGAGAGAGGCGTGGTGGATTTGTTACCTTGTCAGTTGGACGATGCGAATGGGTGCTAGACAATGACATCAACACATTAACGTCCGCAATATCATCTAAAACACACGCGAGCTAGGGTAGTCTCCGTCTGGCTTGTCAATAGTGATGGCTAAGCAGCCGGTGTGCAGCAGTTCTCCACCCTGGGGACGTCTGGAATGTCCGCTATACGGATTATAGCATCAGCCTTCCCCGACTCGCCCTCAAGAACCACCATGGGGACCCAGGTCTACCAGGGCGATGCGGATGGTTGGATACATCTTGCTGAGCACGGCAGCTGTGGTTTCGGTGAAAGCGAGGGCGGTTGTGACGTGGGGTGTTTTGAGACTGCTTCATCGAGGGTGTTTCCGCCAATGTGACCCATCGCAACGGTGCTACAATATCGCTTGTTAGAAATGCTAGAGGGGAGAAATGGGAGTCCATACATAAAGATATAACTTGGGTCGTTTTGGTAGGTTCTCGAGATATGTGGTATTTTTGCTGTCGAATTGTAGAGCTTCTTCCGGAAACTCCAATTCTCATCTGCCGCTTCACGATTCCGCAAGGGAGTTGATTACGGTAGTGATTCAGCGAGATGGGCAAGAGCTAGAATTCCTGGAATTGTGAGCCCTTTAGCCCTTATACATCAGGCGACGCAACCACTCGAGTGTAGTATCGTACCGTAACGTCAGCAGGGCAGGGGTGGTAATTAGGTATCGGTATCTTATCCCGATCCAGTACGAGTAGGGTAGAAGAACCGCGCGAGCTCCAAATTGGCCGGCTTAAATAATCAAAGAGCCCCATACTCGGTCCCGGAGTCAACTGACCATCGTAATTGACCTCCGGATACCAGCACCCGAACCTGATACTACTCGGGAAACATAGCGCAAAATGCATTTAAAATTGGGCCATGTCCTGAAAAAGTGGCCGGTGAGTGGCAAGCTGTAGATTATCAAAATAATTACGGTAGTCCGCATATTGGGAGAGAGGTTCTTGAATTATTGTTTGTGCTTAGGAGGCAATAGGCATGCTGTCCTCGGGACTAGCGGCAGCGTGAGAATAGCCGGAGGGGTAGGATTTATATTAAATAGGCAATTGACAGTGTTAGGTGTTCTTGCGGTCGTACCGTATTACGAGAGGTTTCGCAGTATCGTATTCTTTTATGAGCTGTGATAGGGTCGGAACACGGTGCTTTGCCTTCATTGTGTGGGAGGCTTTCTGCGACTGGCTCGGACTTGCTGACGGCTGAGGCTCCGGTGTAAAGCAGCACCCGGATTAGGTCACCAAGTACCGGTATCTAGAAAAGGAAGCTAGAAGTGATGATAATGAATTGAAGGAAAGAAATAAAAGTCTGGGATTTCCCACCCCCCCACCCCCCCACCCCAGATACCCCCGCGATCTTCAATGGTGTTTGGCTAATCCTTAGACAAACGGTGGTTGATCTTCGAAGGAAGACCTCTCTAGTGCCGTCCCCGGTCCTGTCCATACCCCTATTTTACTCGACGCTAAGTACCGCCTTTAGCTATAGTCAGATAAACCCTGGATTGGTGAATATCCTCGTTAACGACTGCGAGTCCGCTGGCGCGTTCCGCAGTACGATCCTGAGAGGTTTAGAAAACATGGTGGCCACGCTTTCCTAACCATACCGGGAGGCTACGATGGAGGAATTGAAAGAAAATGCCCTGTGAAACAAAATCTAGAGGGACCCTGGTCGAATAGTAAGCTGGGGCACGTGAGACAAACTTCTTATCTTATACTCTATCTTATACTCGTACTGTACAGTAAAAGCCGACAGCTGTTCAAAGTTAATGAAAGCCCCCCCTATCCAGAATCAGTGATCACCTTGATGCTTGCCGGAATTTGTTTTTCCGGTGATTTGCTCGGAGCTGGCGAAGGGGGAGGGGGCTAGCACAAGGTTTCTTGATAGTCGTAGCCCCTGAGCCCTTCGATTTATGCGGCTTCGGCGGCCTGGTGAAGATGTTGATTTAATTTACCTATGGCATTCTGGGGAATCTCGCAGGGTATAAGAGGCCGGGATAACCGAGCTTCGCTATCAAATCTGTATCTACGGAGCTCAGAAAAAAGAAAAAAAAAAAGAAGTGTGTATATAATGGGGACGTTATCATGTTTTTAGGGTTTAAAGAAAATTTTGAGGAATGCTTTTGGGTATTGATGTGCTTGCCTAGGCTCAGTTGGATAGAGTTACATGAGGCAAAGGCCTCATCGCACAATGCATCGGTCACAATTTCTTCTTCTGACCTCCTTTGGGCAGGAGGTGAAAATTCTCGACCCTTTTGACTTCTGGTGTTTCGGGTTGTTGTTTTTTTCCACTCGATTTCGGGGCCAGGCGCTACTAGAGCTCGGGCATGGGGCTTTCATTAGAGTCTTTAATTTCAACCATACTCCACGGCAGCTATGGTAAGATCCCTACTTAGGTCTATCAACCTTTTTCCTTTCCCTGATCTGCTATCATACTAGCATCAGGGACGGTGTAGCAAGGTTGGTATTGGCAGTCCTACTCACAGTAGCTTGGGATACCGGTATTACTCCTTCTCATCTACACTGGTAATCGTTTCAGTCTTTCCTCTAGCCCGGGCGCAAGGGCACAGCCAAGTTATCACAAAACACTAGGGCAGTAAATCCTTTTTCTTCTACCATGATCATCGACAAACCTGCGGGGAAAGCAAGAAAATAAGTGTTCTTGGTGAACCGACACTTTCAGGTTAATTCCCAGTGATGTGTCTGAATCTGAGCGTCGTGGGCTTAGACGATTGGCGGGACAGTCTTTAAAGATGGCAAATATTTAGTTTATTCAAGCACCGGTGCCATATCCCGTGATAACCTAGAGGAAGGAATTTGAATGCAGGTTTCTCTACAGTCTTTGGAGACTCTGCTCGTACAGCCCTGGCTCCCTTGTACTCCGTCCGTTGGGTGACCTATGAAACGGGATACCTTCAAGTATGGTAAACCACAGCTTTGTCGACCCGCAACCTTGGCACTATTCGTAGATCCCCATCTCTTGCTTACTCCCTATATCGCTTCTAATGATTGGGCGCATGAACTTGGCTATCACTCAAGAGATCCTTGTCATCATCACTCTGGTGGCGATCATGACAAATCCGAGTGATTATGTGTGATTCGTGTGTCTGACTTGACGCTGTCTGTTAACAAGCCGGAGCGGCCCTCGAGATATTTGAATATAATGGGAACACCCCGGGTTTGCTGATAGTATATAATCTGCTGGCTGCGTTTTCACCTAGTCAACGCGGATGGGATGTGTGTATCCTTATTAAGGATCCATCCGGACTCATCCCGGTGTTCTTCTAGTTTTCGCGTTCTCATGGAGAACCCGTGAGCAGACTGACTAGAAACATCTTGCTGTAGTGGAAGGGAGACATGTGGTTTTCAGACTTGTTCTCCTCTATTCCGGATCCTCATGCGGCCTCGGGCGGCGTCCTCCCTTCCTGTGGTGGCGGTTCTAACATTCTACATCTTGCGGCACTGCCCGCACCACACCGCCACCTCCGTGTTTAGCCCCTCAATTGCGAACCTTAGATACTGGCCGGTGAATTCGGGAGGTCATGACTTACACTTAGCCCACCCAGCCTTTAACCCCCCCACTACAGTATCTCCACAAACAGTCAAGAGACCCCCCAATATCCGCGAGAAATAAACAAAGGATCATCCCACACACTTTCACGAAGCTAACATCCACTCAAAGACCTCCGTATTATGACATTGGATACCCTGGGTTTCTGGCTTTCTCCAGTTTCCTGTACGCCAGCAGTGCGGGAGTAAGGTAGGTATGGTGGGAGATGCTTGCTCAGGAGATGAGACTTGGAGGGTTAGGTAGCAGTTGGTCTGAAGGCATTTTTTCATACAGTTCATGCTTTCAATCCAATCTCCATGTCTTTAAAAGGGTCGTAACACTCCACATCCCATTCCCTTTGCCCATTCACCGCTTTCTCAGGTATTTCCAGTTCATAGGATTGGCGTTTCGTCACTTTTAGTTCTCGTCGAATGTAATAAATGATTCGTTGAGCTGCTAGTATGGTTGAGTTGTGAGGCGCTCCTATAGGGTGCCGTTGAACTTCGAGGGTCGCTTAGTGTTCTTCGAGATGGCGGGGTTTGGTTCAGTTGTGCCTTCAAGTGGAAAAGAGAAGGAAGGAGGGGATAAGATTAGCGAGAGAGAAAAAATAAGGCACTTCATAAGGAAGCAAGCATGAAGGAATCGCGGGGATGTGGGAGTGCGTGTGGCAGCACGGAAGTGTTATAGAAAAAAAGCAACGTTTGGCATATTTTCTAACATTAACCTCCGTACCCGGGTGTCGACAACGAGCCGATTCATCATGGCGACGACGCAAGCCCATATGCTTATATTTGGTGGGAGATGCACGACTCGGATATGGTAAACGGTGCTAACTGCCACATCATTCCAGCCAGTATCCAAGTATACCTCTAAGCAAGTGGCCCGTGCAAATTGGCGTGATTATCTACCGAGAAATCCCCCACACTGAGATCCCCGTCCGCTAAGGTCAATCTTCAATCACACTTACCGGATCTCGAGTCCGATGGGGCTTGGGGCCGCACCCGTCACCGTTACATAACTAAGAGTACATTACCCGCACAGGAAATATGGTTAAACACACGTTGGCTAAATCCACGAGATCAATATCACATTTTCTTTAGAACTAACCCTGAATTTTAGCACCAAATACTGAGCACGGTGCGGCTAAACCCCTCTAACTATACCAGTTTTTCTGGTAGTCTATTGTTCCGGGCAACTCCAGCGGTTCTCACATGAGCTTAGTAAGCAGCCAAGAATAGCGAGTGATCAAGCGTGCATGTTTGTGGGCAACTGAAAGTTGTGCTTTACGCTTCGTCCTTTCTGACATTGTTGCATACACTGGGTGTGTGTTTCTATCTGTCTATTTGTTTATTTATCCTTGGTTGGCTTACCCGATCCCTCTCTTTGGGTATCCTCACCATCGCCAGGTCTCAATCGGGTTTAGATTCTTCGCAGAAGTCTACGTGTTATACTTACTACATTTGCGGGGGGGTTCCAGAGAGAGGTCACACGAAGATGGAAGTAAAAATCGAGTTCCACAGGGAACTCTACCATTTTAAGGAAGTGCTAAGATGGCTTAAGGGCAACAACCGTTCCGTTCAGTTGCCCCATAGAAAGTGACCATTTCCAAACGAAAAGACGACCGTTTTTGTATGGGAAATGGTAATAAAGCGGAAAAGGAGGGTCATTGCCAAACATGTCCGGAAAAGATTAGCAAGTTGGAGGACCAAGTATCATACCTGGAGCAAAATAGGGCACACTTAACATGAACAGTGATGATATCCATACAGCGCCAAAATAATGGAACAGATAAAACAAATTTCTGATAGTATAAGAAATAATAAAGAAAAATGAACTTGGGGGGAGGGGAAATAGTGAGAATTAATTGCAGAAGTTTCTCCACTGGCTTTAACAGTTAATCTAAAATACTTCCTACTAGTATTGTTTATATTTTATAGAATTTGCTCAACAGGAAGGCACCCATCTTCCAACTAGTAGTATTGGTAGTTCTATTAAGGATGAAGTGAATTTCAACTCTGATGACTAGATCTAATAGCACAATCAAATTGGTACCACTGCTCTAATATGATGAAGCTTATTATAAATTAGCTTTGAATATAAATTTTTATCAAAATTGTGACTTACTACAAAGTACAATTCATATTACCTTATAAATGTCCAAAGTATAGTATACTTACCATACTGGAAAAGTTAGTGTCATACTAAAGTAAAAATATAAAAATAAAAATATAGCCTAATATTGGCTAAAGCTAATTGTTTTCAAAGAAGATAAGGGTAAAGGTAAAGGTAAAAATTGTGAAGAACTATGAAAAATAAATACTGTATTATAATTTTACAAATAGTAATTATATTGATCTGTTATATTAAGAAAATAAGAAGAAATTTGATATATTAATGGAAGGCCTTTATTGACTTATCTATAATACCTATACTCAACAATAAAGATATACTACAAATACTAAAAGTACTATAAGCTAGTTTTTACTAGTATCTCCTCTACCAATACTATTTTATTAATACAACTATATTCAGTTCTCATTATTGTTATATTCTACTTTCTAGATTTGTTAAATTAGCTGAAATTAAAGTATTTAAGTGATACTTTTATCATATTTTATAAAGTCACACTTACAACTACTGTATTGCTTGAGTCAAGCCTTTTACTACTGAAAAATTAAAGTAAAAACTAAACTTGTATATTACTTTTGGTAATTTAAATAAGGAAGACTTTATTAGGTGGTAGCTGTTAGAAACCATAGAATACTAGAGATACTATTCGGCAAGCTCACAACTAACTCAATGTAGCTAGAACCTGTCTAGCATGTATAGAACATGCTTGGCATGTTTCTACCCTCATTCATACCTATATTTGTTTTATACCAATATCCATTTTATTCCCATATCTGTTACTTTATTCATCATTTGCCACTTGTTATTCATGGTTCACTATTCATTATTCAATTGTTCATATTTACTATTTGCTCACTAATTTATCATTTGATTGTTCACCTATTACTGTCAGTTATTGACTATTTCTAGACATGTTACTTGCCATTTACCTTTTCCATCTATTAGCTTATTATTAGGTATAATATATAAAAATCTGAAACAAGTGTATAGACTTCTTGGTATTGTAACTCTGTACAGACTCTCAATTTACTGAAGCCAATACCTTTATCTGGTCCCCTTATAGGACCTATATGTTATGAGTAAGATTTCAATGGTTATGTTCTGTAACTAAAGTCTCACATCAATAGAGCCTACTTCATAATATCATACACATCACTGCCATCTCTCTGACCACATACTATTCGTAGGATACATGATGTTACAATCTCTAATGAGTCTTAGTTCTCAGCTGTTAGGCGGACGCCAAACTCAAGTATATAACTAAGGGACGTAGGCCCGAAATCTTTGATCGGAGAATCTGTCGAGGAAGGCTCATCTCGATAAAATAGGTAAGGTAAAGATTTAAAGCGTAAAACAATATTATATTGATAAGATCTCTTCTCCGTTGCTTGATGATATCTGTAAAGCTCGGGAGGCACTTCGATATTTATATCCCACGTCTGAGTATGCGCGGACTACTTCTAACTACTATGCCTCCGAAGTACCACTCTAGTTTTAATACGCAAACGTCTAGAATCTTATAAGTGTGAACACCGTTTGACCCTGAAACTTATCACACCCTTTCGCGGACATGGAATAGTATTCCTCCGTTGAGATGACTGCGCTATTTGTTATACCAAACAGTGGCCCTCAACTTAGATGTCCACATAGACTATTATATTACTTTAGTCTTGTTGACTATCATTCTAGTAGTCTTCACAGTCATGAAGTGATCAGGTTCATGCCGGATCACCTAGTGCCAATCGCAAGTCCGAGCCCAATGTGTTATTGTCTTAAGGGGCTGCGACTTATCTAGGTCTTCTATTCTGAGCATGCTTCCCCTTGGTCCGCCGGCCTCCGTAGAGGGGTCCTATTACTAGGGCCAACCTACCTACAGCTGATCTCTGAAGGGTATGGGTGGATTCGGTATACTCCTCATAGCTTTCACTACGGGGATATCCTCTTAGAGTATTTCGCCGAAAACATCCCGTCACATTTGGCCTGTAGTTTGGGAAGCCTAACTCTGGAGCCTACTATCTCAATGCGCCTTCGACGGATTTCCTCCGTTCCACTTCCCAGATGTCGCAAAAGGTCCCCTCTCATATATCTTGCGAACGGCATGCAGTCGGATGGACGGCGGCGACGTATATGGTATTATGAAGTGTGCTTCATTGATGTGACATTTTAGTTATGGGACGCAACTCTCGAAATCTCGCTAATGACGTGCGGGCCCCATAAGGGAGCCAGAGAGAGGTGTTGGCTCAGGTAAATCGAGGGTCTGTGCGCAGTTACTCTACCGTGGGTCTGTGCGCATGTCTTGGATTTCCATATGCCTAACATGAGCTCCCTCCTACCAGGCTTCACCTCGAATGCCTTTATAATCCTTTTTTATAAATTTCCTCTAAGTACATTTTAAGACTCAGTGTGGTCAGGTTGAAAAACCTCCAGCGTTTACTTGGCCACGGTAGGAAAACCTTTTCCTTACTATCTTACTTCTGCCCTTTCTGACATGTCTAGATTTTCATTATGAAAATTCTCCACAACTTTCTCTGCGTTTTCCATACCGGTAGTAGGCTCCCATGTGTTCTCAGCTTCTGAACACCCTTGCCATTTAACGAAGTACCACAGTTCCCGCTTCTCTTGATAGCGACCGCGTACCCATTTTCTGTAAGAGCGAATCTCGCTTCTTACTATTTTTTCAACCTCCCATTGTAGATCGCCATCAATGTCCTCCGGTTCTCTAGGGGGTTGTTGACGCTTATCATGAACTGATTCGTGATAGGGTTCCAGTAGTGCGATATGGAATATGGGATGAATGTTCCATTGATCGGATATGTTGAGCTTGAAGGCTCCCGACCCCCATTTCTCCATGATTTGGAAAGGACCATATAGCTTGGGACTTAGCTTCTTTGATTTCCATCGGGTACGAATGTTCTTTGTATTTAACCTTACTTTGTCCCCGATCTTGAAGTCCGGCTGTTGTCGAGCTTTCCAGTCATAATATTTTGACATTCCTTCCCAATTCTTTTCTAGTGACCCTCTTGCTTGTTCATATATCGTCTTAATCCAGTTTGCATAAAGTATTGCTCCTGGATTTCGAGCTTTGCGCTCATTCATCTATTCTGTCTGTAAATAGAAACCGTAGTTCGCGTAAAATGGTGACATCCCATGCGCGTTGGTTGTAGAGTTGTTATAAGCATGTTCAGCTAGTGGTAGTAGCTGATACCAGTCATCCTGATCATAGTTGACAAAACTTTGAAGGTAACCTTCCAGCACTTGGTTGGTTCGTTCCGTTTGTCCGTCAGTTTGAGGATGGTATGCTGTCGACATTCTTCGCTTAATTTCCAGCGCTTTGCAAAGCAATTCCCAGAATTCTCCTGAGAATTTTGAGTCCATATCCAAGACGATTTCGGTTGGTAGGCTGTGTAGCCTCCATACTTCTTTTAGGAATGCGTTGGCCACATCTTTGGCTGTTGCCTAGGTCTGAAGTGCGATGAAATACGCCATCTTTGTAAACCGATCAACTACTACCATTATTTGAGTACATCCTTGTGACTCTGGTAGTTGAGTGATGAAGTCTACCGAGATAGATGCCCAGGCCGCGTAGGGTATTTGCAATGGTTGCAGGAATCCATACTTGGCGTGTCTAGGTGACTTATTATGTTGGCATTCATCGCAGGATCGTACATAATCGTTGACATATTCTGCAAGTCCTTTCCAGTAGAAGTCCCTAATGATTATCTCCAAAGTCTTTTCTTGTCCGAAATGTCCTGCAACTTTTGCATCGTGACATCCTTCTGCGATCTTGGTGTATAGCGCCTGACTATCTGGTACAAATAGTCTTTGCTTATAGTATAGTAGATCGTCTGTCAAGGTCCAGTCTTTGGGGAAATCCTTTCCTTCGTCTCATAGCCTAATGAGTTCTTCCCTGCGTTGCCTCCATTCTGCATTTGTCTCGATAGCTGCCTGTATCTCGCTTAGAAATTCAGGGTTGAACTGCTTCGTACCTTTTTGTAGGATTATCGCATTTGATATTAAAACTTTCTCTGGTACTTCTGAAATGTCGTACCAGTGTTCATTATCCTTGGCTGATGCCTCTAGGTAGCTGATGCTAGGTTCCTGTTCCTTGACGATCAAGGATCTTGTCGCTATATCGGTGCTTCCGAATCCCGCAGTTCCTCGTTCCGTATTTTCTAAGTCGTCTACTTCCATCATATCCGAGGTGTTGACCTTTTCTACCACTAGTTGATCTATGCGATCACCTATTCTTATTTGGCAGTCCACATCCTTATGGTTGAAAAGCATGACTTTGAGTTCACCGGTGTAATCAGCATCGATTACTCCTGCGCTGGTGGAGATTCTGCTTCGGACCGCTAATCCGCTTCTTGGAGTAACTCTTCCGTAAGTTCCTTCGGGTAGCCCCACAGCTATACCCGTCCTTATCAATGCTTGTCCATATTTCAGGACAATGTCATCCTCTATGGTGTATAGGTCATGTCCTGCCACCATTCTTGAGCCCTTTGTTGGCAAGTATGCCTTTTTGCTCAATCTCTTGACCCTAATCACGAGTTCCTTTCTACCTCTTTGAGGTTCCAAATCCAAATCTCTATCTCCATCCCAGTCTTCTCCTTCATCGCCTACCCTCGCTACCAGTGATACCAAGAAATTTTCTTCTTTCAAAATTCTGTGTTCGCGGTGCGTAGCTCCCTCCTCAGGACGGTACTCCAGCCGTCTGCTTAACGCATCAGGCTTCCCGCCTTTGGTGCCTGGTCGGTATACAATACGAAAATTGTATTCCACTAGCTTCTGAGCCCATCGAATTTGACGGCCGCTCCAGACCTTCGAGGTGAGGAAGTATTGTAGGTTCTGATGGTCGGTAAAGACTGTAATCGGTTTTTCCGTTCCGATTAAGTAGTGTCTCCATTCCTTAAAGGCTTCGAGGATTGCGAGAAGTTCTTTATCATGGATCTCGTAATTGCGCTCTGCCGAATTTAATTTTCTCCAATGGAAAGCCACCGGGTGTAACCTTTTCTCAAAGTATTGAGAAAGGGCGCAACCGAGCGTGAAATCGCTAGGGTCGGTTTCCACCACTGTTTCTCTTTCTGGGAAGAAGTGATGTAGTATGGGGGCTGTTGTAAACCGGTGTTTTAGCTCCTCAAAAGCCGTATCCTGCTCAACTCCCCATTTGAAATTTTTTGGATTTCCTTGTAATATCTCGGTTATGGGTTTGCAAATAGCCGATAAGTTTTTGATAAACCGTCAGTAGAAGTTAGCGAATCCAATAAAGACTTGTACTTCTCTGACCGACTTAGGTGCTTTCCAAACCATTATGGATTTCACCTTGCGAGTGCTCATAGACACTCCATCGACCGCTACTATATAGCCGAGAAATTCTACTTCTGTGGCATGGAAGGTCGACCTTTTTAGCGATACCGCTAACTGAAAGTCCGAGAGATTTTGTAAAACTTTCTTCACAGCTTCGATGTGTTCTTTTTCATCCTTTGAATAGATGAGAATATCGTCTAGATAACACACCACTCCGACGTCCAAGTATTCTTTAAGTACTTGGTTCATTATATCTTAGAATGTTGCAGGAGCGTTGACCAATCCGAAAGGTATAACCTTATATTCATAATGCCCATATCTCGTCTGGAAAGCTGTTTTCCATTCATCACCTTCCCTAATCCTAATCAGGTGGTAGCCGTTTTTAAGGTCTAACCTGGTGAAGATCTTTGCGCCAGCTACTCGATCTCTGAGTTCGGACATTAGTGGAAGCGGATGTTTGTTGAGGATAGTAATCTTGTTCAGATTTCGGTAATCCACAACCAAGCGTAGCCTTCCATCAGGTTTGGGCATGAATCATATCAGTGCTCCTGCAGGAGATTGACTTCTAGTAATCTTTCCCTGCTTAATCATTGTTTCCAAGTATTCTCGTAAAGCCTTAAGCTGTTTTTCGGACAGCAGATATATCGGCCCCTATGGGGGGGTTGATCCCAGAATCAATTTGATTTCGTGATTGAATGTCCACCTTGGAGCAAATTTCTCTGCCGTCTGGGCTTTAAACAAATGCTTGTAATGCCAGTATTCTTGCGGTGATGATTCGAGTTCCAGCATATTTTCGATAGCTCTGATCCTTCCGATGCAGCATGCATTAGGGTCCCTCATGACGGATTCATCATATTCGAACATATCCGCTATTCCTTCATCTTCTTCCAGACAGTTTTCGCAACATTTTGCGGAGAAGGTCCAATTTCCTGTATCTTCTATGTGAGGCACTGGGTGTTCACGATACCACCAACCAAACAGAATTATCATTCCATAGTGACCTGCCTTAGCCACTTCACATGACACTTCAGAGATGTGTCGGTTTTTTCCTATTTCCAATTTAATAGGGAGAGTGTAACACTTCCCTCCTGAGGCGGCTAACGATCTGTCAAAGCCTAAGATGTCAACTGCATTATTACGTTCCACTATAGGAACGCGAAGGTCTTCAACTAGGTCCTTATTTATAAGGAATACATTGGAACCCAAGTCTAACAAGACTTTAATTTTGTATCGCTTATCGTGTATGTGGAAGTAAGCGATCCCCTCCGGGCAGTTGTATCGTTTGGGTTTTAGCGCATCTAACTCCACGCGCTTAATGTAGACAAGATTTTCTTGGATCTTTTGTTTAGGCATCGTTGGTGTTGGGTGTAGGTAACGAGATGTTTGTTACTATGCCCACGTAGTTTCGACCATTGAGGTCTTCTCAGACAAACTAGTAACTCTTTAGCTCTAACAATCTGGGTTTACATACTAAGCGGTGTTTCACTGATACGCAATTGCGCACGACCAGGTCTCAGGCTGGATGCCTTCTTCTGACACGCCAGACCTAGGCTTCTAGCAGACTTTTAGGCAGTTATCAGCCATTTTACTCCCCTAGTGTGGGGTTCCCGTAATCGCCGAATCCTTTCCCTTAGGATTTCGGTTATCTGTCTAGCTCCCTCAGAGGGGCCTTGCGTACCAAAGCGGTACATCCCTATCCCACACTCTGGCCAGAAGGCAAGATAGTATGTACGTATAATACGACTCAGACTCGTGTGGTAGGTGGAATGGCTCGCATCGGTTGTCCTCCTGTCACGTATTGTTATCAGATAGATCTTGTATTGCTATATCCCAACTTCTTCGGTATAGTAACTTGCTTGCACACGGGTAGCAGGCAACCATCAGGTGACTTGAAGAACTTCATACTGTTGGTTCCCAGGCCATGTGGGCATGTTAACTATCTTCTCTTTCGATCGAGAATTTCCATATATTGATTCTTGTGTTCGAGCTCGCAAGTCTCTCGTGGGGTCCCTTCACTTGGAACCTACTTGCATTGATCCTGAAAGGAGAGACTCGCTTCTCGCCGCTTTGATCATTTTGAGTTTCGATTTCCGTAGTTGCACAGGGAATATCCAAGCCCCATCATGGTCGGTACCCAATACACCCCAGCCAAAGGGGGTTCCCATTTCGATTCCAGCTCCATTCTGGACACTGAATACCCAAACGCCGTCGCCGTTGGTACCAATGAACTGACCTAGGTCAGTTCTTCATCATCTGCCAGTTCTCAGATTTTATTCACTCAGGCTGGGTGCTGAACGGCCACGACTTTGCGAGCCAATTTAGGCTTTACGATAGCCGATCTTGCTCGTTGAATTCCCATTTTTATCGGTCTTGAGCTGATCATTGTTGCCAATATATGGGCGTCTCCCCAACATGTCTGATAGGTTTGGTTTTTCTTTCCACAACGTGTACAATCTCCCTCTCTCCTCCGAGTATCTATCACACTCTGTGGGATACCGGTATGAGCCCGGTCAAAGTTTGTATGGGTGGTCTTTGCTGTACCTCCCATCCTTTTCTTAGGCTTTTCCGGCTCATTGTCCCTTTTCCGTTTCCATGGTGGGGCTCCACCTCCCTTGACATAGAGTTTGGTCTCCCTTTGTCGCTTCAGTTTAGAGTCCTGTCGGTCTTCTCTTTTGACCTCCTGGACTACCTTGGGCTTGGACAGTTTGTCTCACCCAATTTTTTCTCTAGCCAGAAGTCCTTCTTCTGACCAACCGCACAGTCTTAGCGCTTCTTCCCATTCTTGATCCGTTGTGTATTGCAGTGCCGACAGTCTGCGAACAATTTGTTTCGGAAGTTTATTTTCGACTTCCTCCCTCCAGGACTCTCCTGTCATGTGGGTACGAAAGTTATGGTTGTGCATGATCGTTAGATAACGTTCAATACTACCATCGTATTCGACGAGCTTTACGGCTTGTAGTGCTAGTCGTTCGGCTTCTACCAGGGCAAATCGTTTGATCATATCGTGCTCGAAACGAGTTCATGTGGCCAGTTCCGGCTGCTGGGTTTCCCCTTGAAGTCCGGCCATAGCCTTCCGATACCAAATGGTATAAGGGAGCACTATATCTCATCTAGTATGACCAAGTGCATATATAACCCATTCCTGGGCATCGTCCCAGATTTGCAGGTTCCGCTCGAAATAGTCGGTGCATTGTAGGATCCAGACATATATATCTTGTGCAGGTTTATCCTCAAAGAATGGGGGCGGCTCTGATGGTCGCTTAATGTTTAGCGCCATCGTGTTGGCAAGTGTCTCTGCTATACCAGGCTGTTCTGGTATCTGTCCTTGCCTGCGTCGGCTAGGACTTCCTCTCCTTCTTCCTCTCTCATCATCATCATCGTCATCGTCACTAGGATCTCTGGGGTCACCTCCCTGGACACCTGAGGGGAATGTATCAGTGGCTTCCTTGCCATTTCCCTTGTCCCTGCGTGTCGGCGGAGTGTAATATTCCTCGTCATCCGTTTCTTGGATGGCAGGTAAGGGTGCGGGTCCTGCAGCTTCAGGACTTGGTACGGCGGCTAGTATTTTATTTATGGCTGCTGTTAACCCCTTTAGAGTTTGGTTTGTCTCGATATTCTGCAGGTGTTGCTGTTCTTGAGACCTGCGAATTTCTCCTTGGCGGGTTGTCTGATCCGTATGCATTTGTCCTAGGGTGCGGTTGACCTCTCTTTTGCGGGTGACGCTCTAGGCATGAAATTCGACGAATTCCACCCTTAGACTAAAGACCATCTGTTCCAGAGTCTGATCTCGGGCTAATGCCCCTTGGCTTTCTTCCTCGAGGGTTCCATGCAACCTCGTGGTTACCTCTTCATGTTCCTGTGGTCGCCTCTCTTGGGCGTCTTTCTTCTTTGCTACTTCTCGTAGCAGTTCCTCTTGTATCCCCTTGACCTCTGATTCCACACCTGCCAGCTGCATCAGCAAGATTGCAATATCGTTATCATGGACATCTTGTCCCTCAGCGATTTGCTGTTGAACCTTAATTAATTTTAAGGTATTATCTTGGGTGGCTCCCTTCAGATATTTGAAAGCGATATTGGCTTGGTCTAGTGAGGTATCTATATCCTGCCTTATCTGACACAAGGTTATCACAAGCCAGGCAGCCAACCTTGCTAAATTTGCAGCGTGGTCTCCTCCTGGTTTGGGTGTGGGGGCCCTTGATATTCTATGAGTACTTGCAACACTAGAGGATCGGTGAGAGGGTATATTTCCTCTCCGGAATGTGGGTTTGTGAGGTATTGATGGGGAGGGACTCCATATTGCTGAATCATCAGTTTTGTCTGTCGTATCTGGATGGGTGTCCATAGGTTCTCCCACCGTTATCTGTTTTCTCGGGTCTTGAGGTATCTCAGCCATTGTGATGCTTTCCAGGTATGCTAATTGCTCTAATAGCCATGGATGAGTGATTACGAGTACTTCATACCAGAGTTTTTGATATCCCTTAAAAGGTTTAAGGAATCGTATGTAAGGTATCCAACGCTTGAGATACTCTAGAGGTATAGGTATGAAAGGGTTTGGTTGGTCCAATTCTGGACTCAAAACCTGAATCTCCTTCTTTTCGCGGTTTAGAATGTACTTGTAGTACATATAAGAATGTGTTAGGCCCAGGCCGAGGGGATGTCTGGCTCTCGAATAGCTGTGCCTGGTTTCTTGTTATCAGAGTACTGGGTACTCCACTCGACGAAGTTTTCTGACTTGGTAGAACTCTACTCGAAGTCCGGTCCATACCAGGTACGATATATGCGATTGAATTGATCCCTCGTTGGGATCCCGAAAGGTATTGTGAACCACGAGGGTTCTGTGATAAACTCTTCTTCGATTTCAAACAACTCACTATCGAAGACTTCTTTAAATGTCTGAATATAGATGGAACAGTGAGGTGCTTCAAAAATATAATCGAAGTCTGAGGTGAGGGTGGAGTTTGAAGTGAACTCGTAGTTCATATAGTGAGCCTTGGTAACAGGAAAACTATCAATATACTGTTAGGCGGACGCCAAACTCAAGTATATAACTGAGGGAGGTAGGCCCGAAATCTTTGATCGGAGAATCTGTCGAGGAAGGCTCATCTCGATAAAATAGGTAAGGTAAAGATTTAAAGCGTAAAACAATATTATATTGATAAGATCTCTTCTCAATTGCTTGATAATGTCTGTAAAGCTCGGGAGGCACTTCGATATTTATATCCCACGTCTGAGTGTTCGCGGACTACTTTTAACTACTATGCCTCCGAAGTACTACTCTAGTTTTAATACCCAAATGTCCAGAATCTTATAAGTGCGAACACCGTTTGACCCTAAAACTTATCACACCCTTTCGCGGACATGGAATAGTATTCCTCCGTTGAGATGATTGCACTATTTGTTATACCAAACAGCGGCCCTCAACTTAGATGTCCACGTAGACTATTATATTACTTTAGTCATGTTGACTATCATTCCAGTAGTCTTCACAGTCATGAAGTGATCAGGTTCATGCTGGATCACTTAGTGCCAATCGCAAGTCCGAGTCCAATGTGTTATCGTCTTAAGGGGCTCTGACTTATCTAGGTCTTCTATTCTGAGCTTGCTTCCCCTTGGTCCGCTGGCCTCCATAGAGCGGTCCTATTACTAGAGCCAACCAACCTACAGCTGATCTCTGAAGGGTATGGGTAGATTTGGTATACCCCTCATAGCTTTCACTATGGGGATATTCTCTTAGAGTATTTCGCCGAAAACGTCCCGTCACCTTTGGCCCGTAGTTTAGGAAGCCTAACTTTGGAGCCTACTATCCCAATGCACCTTTGACGGACTTCCTCCGTTCTACCTCTCAGATGTCGCCAGAGGTCCCCTCTCATATATCCTGTGAACAGCATGCGGCCGGACAGACGGCGGCGACGTATATGGTGTTATGAAGTGGGCTTCATTGATGTGACATTTTAGTTATGGGATGCAACTCTCAAAATCTCGCTAATGACGTGCGGGCCCCATAAGGTAGCCGGAGGGGGTGTTGGCTCCGGTAAATCGAGGGTCTGTGCGCAGTTACTCTACCATGGGTCTGTGTGCATATCTCGGATTTCCATATGCCTAACATCAGCAATGGGTAGACAATACTTCCCTCTCGTCTTGACGATAGTTCTTAGACCTATGTCTCGATAAAGGGGGAGAGATCTTCATATCTCTAGTCCTTATCGCCTATCATACTCTTTCTTCAACTCCACTTATGAAGTAGAGTTTTTATTTTTATTCATATTTATAAGATAACTTGTTAAAGAGCGTAAAGGTTTTGTATTTGTAAAGCATAAAGTAATAAGTATGAAAGCAACTTAGAACAAAGCATGAAGAGCTCATCTCCTTGGTCTTTTTTTTTATTTATTATTTTTTATCTTCAATTTTATTCTATGTTTAAGGTACATCGTTTACAAACAGCTTGATATGCTATAGTAGATGTACTCACCTCCTCCCCTACGCCAGCCTCCAAGTAGTCAGAAGAAAGACCATCATGAAGACATTTAACATTGATAACCTAATGCCCAGCCTGAAGGCCCCATGACTTGAATGTGGAAGGGTCTTGCCTAGAGCCACTGACTCCAATACCCCATGTAGTCGAAAAAACTCATCCACCCAGCAAACTTGTAGTATACATGAATGGTAAAGACTGTAAATAAAAGGTACTTCAACTCATCAAAATAAAGGAAACCCTGTACTCTGATCGTGGTGACAACCCACAGCAAAAAGCCTGTCCAAACAACTTGAACTCCAACCATATAGCTGAAGCCCTTAAGCTACCTGGGATGAATGTATCTATAGTCAATAGAGATATATCCGGCAAAGGTAGTGGGAGACTGAAGGGAAAACCTAAGCAGAAGGCAAAAGGACCTGTAGGAAGGCACAGAGACCAGTGAGATCCAGGCCAGGAAACTTGGAGGTGATACCTAAAGGATATGGAAGTAAAGATAGTATATCACAATAGCAGTAGGGTGCCAGCCAATCTGATCGTATAAAAGAAGGGGAAACTGAACGCGACCATATGGGAAGTATGAGAAGTCCTGGATGCACGCATCATAAGAGGCAGATTGTGCTACCTGGTAAAATGGAAGAGCTATGTGGAGAGCACGTGGGAACCTGCTGAATCAGTTAATGGACTCCAAGCTATCGATCAGTTTCATGCACAATCCCTTGATAAACCAGGACCACTACCAGAATAGCAAATGCCTCGAGAAACCTCAGTGATGGGATGGGGCCTAGTGTCATAGCACTGCCACCACTTGGATTATACAGGATAGAAACACAAAGAAACTGATGGAAACAGCTAGAAGTCAGAAGAATCTGTGATTAGTAGAGAATAATGGAAGTTCATAGAAGCGAGGAGATGTTGCCGAAATGTACTAGAATAGAAGATTAGTAATAAAGAAGGATTTCCTTTATTATAAATAGGAGAGTATGCTCCCCTTAGTTTTTGTTTTTTATGTAACCTGTTATTTACCTCTCACTACCAGTATTTGAAAAATATACATCCTTCCTGAACACTGAGGCCTGAACCCCTAAACCCTGACCCTGAACCCCAGAAACCTGAACAAGTACTATCATACTTGTATACCTGTACCTCCTACATAATCCTTGATCCATCACTTAGATAGTGGTGTGCTTTAGGCTACCCGAACCCCCATCAAACCTCATTACATTTCCTTATGCTTAATGAACTTTAATGATATTATACTTCCTAATAAGCTAGTTTTTAATTATAGAAAATTATCTGAGACTGTATAAGATACTTGTAAGGCTGATAAAAAATTACCTAATATTTAAATTTACAAAGCTTATAATAATAATGGTTTGGAGTATAATGCAAGTGTATGAAAGTTGGTAATTACTATAAAGTATTTAAAAAATGAATAACTAAAGAAAAGTTTCCTTTAAAATATACTTTAATTATAATTATTTATCTTGTTATCTTTGATAGCAATATTTATACTGATAAGTTAATGTTACGATCCCTAACCGGTATCAGTTCTCAGCAATGGGTAGACGATACTGTTAGGCGGATGCCAAACTCAAGTATATAACCGAGGTACGTAGGCCAAAATCTTTGTTGGGAGAATCTGTCGAGGAAGGCTCTTCTCGATAAAATAAAAGTAAGGTAAAGATTTATGAGGTAAACAATTTTATATTGATAAGATCTCTTCTCCGTTGCTTGATGATGTCTGTAAAGCTCGGGAGGCACTACGATATTTATATCCCGCGTCTGAGTGTTCGCGGACTACTTCTAACTACTATGCCTCCGAAGTACCACTCTGGTTTTAATACGCAAACGTCCAGAATCTTATAAGTGCGAACACCGTTTGACCCTGAAACTTATCACACCCTTTCGCGGACTCGGAATAGTATTCCTCCGTTGAGATGACTGCGC
>JACCEG010000155.1:325635-339120 GCA_014065205.1 Tuber brumale
AGGAGAAACAGTTTGTGACCCACCTCTGGACTGACCTCCAGAAGACGGACATACGGTCGAGGAGGGTGAGGCTCGGGGAGAAGAGATCCGCGCCGTAGAGGAGGATTGGGGAGATCAAGGATGTTGCCAGACGGTGGCAGAGGAAAGGTGGAAGGCCTCTGCCAGGCCTCGATAGCCTTTTGATTGTTGCGAAGGCGCCCTGGGCCAGGCCGAGGCCTATCTACTCAGCCATAGTGACCTCCTTATATAGTTGCTCTTTATGCACTTGTGGCTCACTCTTTGAGTCACACACCATATATGACTCACAACTGTGAGTCATACTAAAACATCATAAACTAGTCATATGACCAAAGTGGTCACATGCGCAAAACCCATGACCTCTAAATGAGGTCATGTGCGAAACATAACATATCATCATAACCAAGTCATATGACCAAAGTGGTCACATACGTGAAACCCATGACTTCTAATGAGGTCATGTGTGAAATATAACATACCTATAACTCATAACCATGAGTCATGTGAAAACCTCTTCCATTCTAAGCCACATTCGTGACAGATAACTATTTTGACTATATTTATGTTTGGTAAAATAAATCCTCCAACTATTTTACTATTATAAGAAGAATAATTTAATTAGACTTGAGATTGAACCATATTTTTTCTTCTATTCTACTAGCTTATTAGACATATTACTATTGAGAATATTTGCAAGTGAATAAAACAAAATATTATTTGTGTTATTATCCTGTCAACTATGATTTCTGAGTGTTGTGGTATAATATTATATGAATAAAATAATCTTACTCTGAAGACTATTACAAATATTACTTTGTCAGTATTGGTTTACCATCAGAATAAATTAATAATTTTATTAGAGTAAGACTTAGTTATACTAAGTAGTTTATTTTTATGTAGTTATATATTATTAAGATAGTTTCAAATTCTAGTAATTTAAATATCTTTTTATCTTATATCAATGACTATGAACTCTGAATTTCTATCCACAAGAATTTTACCTACTATTCTATATAACTAGCTTTGGTAAAGAGATTTTTCTAATTTAAGTCCTTTGGAATATTAATATACTTTTATAATAAACTATTTTATTATTTATTTATTGACTTAGCTAATCATTGGACGATTTGATAACTTTAAGATAATAGCTTACTTACTTGATTCTTCATACTTTGATGGTCATTTGTAGTACTTACTTAATTGCTCACTTGCTTACCTTCTTGATTATTTTCTTATTTGATTACTTGATTACTTAACTGCTGGTACTTGAATATTTAATCAATTGATTACTTCAATATTTACTTGCATGATTCTTGGATTGTTAAATAGTTTAATTACTTGCATTGAAGAGTACCTTACTAGATAATAAGATTAAGAGAAATTAAAAAACCTTTCATGAGATAGTAAGAAAATTGGAGATTAAAGTAGTCTATTCTATAATTGAATAAGTAATACATAATTATCATAATATCTATTGATTTCCTCTTACATAGTCTAATTCTGCCTTAAATGTGTACCACTAGGCTACAAATAAGCCTGAATGGACTTTGAATTTTGGGCTATTTAGCTGAATTCATAGTAAGTCAACTTTTTTATTTATTTACTATTTAAATTCTTATATCTTCTTTTTTTTTTATATATATATCATATATTACTTGATTAGGGTACAAGAACATGCATGCAGCGTAAGCTATGGCAAAAAGAAAATCCTTAATTTCAAACATCCCTCCCCCCGCCAGGTAAAAGCCGTGTGTCCCAAGCCCCTCTGGTATGGAGCCAACTGCACATCTCGCTCCCAGCCAGACCCATCCCTACCTCGCAAGCAAACTCGGAGAATAAGAAAAGCCTAACTAAAAACAAGCAGGAAACATTAGGAAAAACCCCCCAGGAAATCTCGGCCCCCAAGGCACAAAAGAAACCAATTAATATCCCAAAATGCACCCCCTATCGGAATGACTAGCCAAAAGATGGAAACTGGGGCGGTAATGCCTCACCCGGTATGGGCTCACAAGGAGGTATGGAGGTAGGTATTGGCCTTGTCACCTAGAGGAAGGGTTGTTAGGCAGAAGCGGCAGCGCCACCTTCAAGCCCTGATGAGAGGTAGCAGTAAGGTGCCAGCTAGGGTTAGGTTGTTGCCAGAGAAACTCCAGCAGAATGGGGGTAGCAGTAGGGTGCCAGCCAGGGTAGCAGTAAGATGCCAGCTTGGGTGGGGGTGCGGGTGCAAAGCCCACGAAGAGTGAAGACGGCAGTAAGATGCAAGCTGTCTGGTAGTAGTAGGGTGCCAGCCAAGGTGTGGTGTAGCAGTAGAGTGCCAGCCGATCGCAACCGTGGGGAGTGTAGGAGGAAGGCATCCGTCCCTAAACGACAAAAAGGCTGTCGGTATCGCGTTCGTGTCCTTCTAGGCGGCCTCCAGCAGGCCCCAAATAAAGCCAGCTGTTTTACCACATCTCTCATGTAGTCCCTTGTTCTCAGAGAGATAGTGTCCCTATAGTGGATGGGATACTACCAGCTGAAGCGATGAGTGAGGAAGGAGGGTGGCGAAATCGACCGTGGCCTATTGAGGAAACCTGACACAACTCCTCCAGTTCTTTAGGAGAAGGGATACAGGAATCCATCGTAATCGCGTACCGCAAACAGTAATCCCAGCCATCTGCCAAGTTGAAGAAAGGGTTGTAGCTGACCGTGTTGATGCTAAGCGAAGCTAGAGCAAAAGCGGGGTAAAGAGGTTTCTGGATATCGTGAGATGCCAGAGGGGAGGATAGAGTATCCCAGGGGGGTAGACCCATAGGGAAAGGGATGGGGAGACAAGCTCAGAGTCTAAAAGGATGGATGGAGATAGCCTACACCCCCCGCAAGGGGAGGGTGCAGACCGAAAAGTGGTGATAGTTTGGTGTGGTGTTGAGTTTATCCCAATTAGGAAATAAATTTCAATCACTGGAGGTGTAGCGGAGACGGAGGATGTTAAATTCTTATATTAATACTAGTATATTATATATAGAGATTTAGTATACTTTGATAAGACTTGGGTTCAAATTGACTCTCTTAACTGCCCTCAAAATATTTCTCACTCTCATAGTTCAAACAGTTCAGATTAAAATAGATATCAATTTCAATTCACTAGAGTACAGCTCATATTTTGAAGTTGTATGACTTATATTTATAAGAGCCTTTATTTTATACAGTACAAGACGATGAAGTAAGAGAGGGAATATTACAATAAAATAGTGGAGAAGGAAAATAGAATGAAGAGATTGAAACAAAATCACTGAAGAGTATAGGCACTCATTGAAGAGGCAAAAGGGTTTGAGATTTTGAAGTAGTTAAATGCTAATATATAGCGATTGAATTAAGTAGACCCCTTTCCTCAGACTATTCATGCTAAAAGTGATAACCTGTGCGAAAGCTTACAATATTCGTCAAAGAGAATAAAGACACAAGCAAAAGAGAAATAGATTTGATTTCATATAAAGAGAAAATTTTATGTTTGCTGTACTATTCTATTATATAAAAAGTGAAAAGAAAAACTGGAAGAGAGATATAAATGGTGGAAGATAATGCTTCTGCACACAATATAGTAAAACAGATGAGAAAGAGGGGTGGGACAGGCTTGGATTATGGTCTGTTAATTCACCTACTCAATTTTCAGATGAGGTTAAAAGAGAATTATTACAAATGTAGGAAAAATACTGGTTGATTTGATCAATCAGTACTGCTTAGATCTTCACAATAAGCTTGAAGTTATTATTAAAAACAAGGATAACAACAATTTCCATGGATGAAATTTATTTTTTGTTTTGTTTTCCTTTCCTTTTTTACCTTTCCTGCTTCTTATCTTTGTGTTATCATACTTATTTTTATTTTTATTTTATTTCATGTTTATTTTCATTGCATTTCCTAAAAACAATTGTGCGAAAGTGGGAATAAGCAGTTGTGGTATTGAGGAAAAATCTAGTTGCAACATGCTGGCTTACTGTAATCCACGTGACGAATATCATATATTAATCGGAGGCATTCGTAGCATCTTGACCTTGCCCTCTTCCCTATTTTTTCCAGAATGTCAACTTTACGATTCCTGAGATTCCCTATTCCTATCTCTCTTTTCCTAGATTTTTACTTCCGTCTCCGAGTGCTGAGGGATGTTTGTAAGCATGGATTTTTTGGGATTTTTTTGGGACTTTTTTTGATTGGGTAGATGCGCGGGTGTCGCTTGGGGGGGCCCGGAGTGGGGGGGGCGGGGAAAAAAACTGCAGAGACATTCCGGTCGGTTCCAGAACCCGCAACGCTAGCCTATTTGGGTAGTTGGGAGTAAATGTACGCGGAGTTTCTCGTTTCTATCATGACCACAATGAGCAGCATAGATTTTGTGGTATTCTGAGCATCTCCCGTCTTGAGGGTCCCCCCATCACGATCGCTCAAATAGGCTGGTGTTGCAAATTTCAAAACTTACCGGAATGTCTCGACAGCATATGGAATGACACCCAATTGCATGTGTGACAGCCTGAACTCGGTTAGGCATAGACTTCTGGAGGTATTATCTCCCACAACTGTGCTCGAGTAGAATAACCTTAGCAAGCCATTGTTTAATCTTCGTAGGACTACCGTAGGCGTCTATAATATCGGTGTGCTGTTTATGCAGCTGTCTCTAGCCAGGTATGTTCAATTGGATCCAGGTCATGGGAGCGGGAGAGGGGGGGTGGTCCTCAACCGATCTTTCAGCAATTAGAGTTT
Organism: Tuber brumale; assembly: GCA_014065205.1. Taxonomy (NCBI): domain Eukaryota; kingdom Fungi; phylum Ascomycota; class Pezizomycetes; order Pezizales; family Tuberaceae; genus Tuber; species Tuber brumale. The sequence goes on from JACCEG010000155.1 coordinate 330,382, forward strand.
GCTGAAGGATTCAGGAAAAAGAGAATACAGTATGATGCCTTTTTCGACATTGGTCATCTCATGACAACTTGTCTTAGTCTTTTTCACTTGTTTGGGAGGCGTACCGGTACGGTAACTTAGTGGTTGCTGAGGAATTCTGGCAAGACACGGTCGCACACATGCCACATACTCTATTCACCTTCCCCGCTTACTAAGCCTTCCGCAGAAACTTTTGGGAGAGTCACCCTACCAAACAAGTGTTATCTTGGTCCGGCAGAGCGCATTGGGTTCGTAGGATTGGGATTCTTGCCAACTCCTATCCCTTAGGGGGTCTGAAACAGTAAAATTCGTAGCCAGGCACACTCACTCCAGATCGGTCAGTAGCTCGCTGTTTTGAGTAATAAATATCTGCTTCTTACCGTTCGGATGACTCATCATCACAACAACCACGAATTTCTAACGAATCACAATACACGAATGCTTCCCAAACAGGAACTGTGTGCCTGGCTACGAATTTTATTGTTTCAGACCCCCCAAGGGATAGCTCAACCCAATTTTTTGCTCATCTAGAGTAGCAGGCTACCCACTCTCGGCTAACGGTTGGGAGAGAAAGAAGGTTAGCGGAGGTGTGAGAAATGCCTTTCTATCTCTTGGTTGCGGTGATTGTGTTGGTTGAGCCTCCGAAATCAGGCTGGAAAAAGGGCGCGTGCGGGGTTAGGAAGTGCGAAGTGAGAAATCAAGGAGTAGAGAATACTCGTAAATGAATGCTCACACACCAGTGCCTGTGATATGTCTTCACCTTTGGTGCGCGAGTGTTGGGTGAGGGAAATTTTATCTCAGGTAGTCTGCACCAATACCAATGGCCTAATTACGCAGTATTTTGGACGGATGGAATGGATGATGGTTAGAATGACTCGAATACTTGTATCGTGGCACGCATCGCGATCGTTTTGCTACTTTATCATCCACTGCGTGTTCCTACCTGTCCGGGAGCGGGTTCTTCGAAACCCATCTCTTCCGATGGATGAATCTTGGTGGCGGGAAGTGAATTAATTATTTAGAAGAGTTCCCCGTAATTGGAGCCTGACTTAAATTCTCTTCTGGGGTGCTTCTTTTTCGCACCTAACCTTCACGGCTGGGCTAACCCGGATATCCATGTGTAGCCGCAACCTCCTTGGGAATAACCTGGGAATAACCTGGGAATAACGATAAATAATGTTCTCTTAGTAATCCTCAGCGTGTCCAAAAGTGCCATGGTTGAAGGATACCGGTAGACGATGTGTAAAGTGGTTGTACAGTACAATACCGGTATGAAGCACCTTTGTGCGCCTTTATCACCCCACCTTAAGTGCGATCGACTAGTGCACTCTTCATTCGGTGATTGGATGACTGGGGTCGTCATATATAGTCACTCGTCTTCAAGTAGGGCTTTTGAATGGTAAGTTTGCACAGGATGCTATTGCTCAGGCGACCGAGTGGGGGTCCCTATTGTGGTGATGTTAGCCATCTCCCAGCGTGCTAGGGGCCAAAAACGTCAGGACACCCTTCCAGCCAATTGGCCTATTACCGTAAGAACTCGAATAAACGATCCTTATGCTAGGATGTTGGACTTGCTTCTCTGAGTAAGGTCTGGTGTTTTTTTCTTTTTTATTTGTCTCGGAGAGGGGGTCCTTTGGTGTGCTTTTCGCCCATTTTCCGGAGGAGGAAATTTTGGACTACCTAGCACAAAGGATTCGATTTCTACTCGGGTACAGTACTGTACAGTACCGTGCTCGAGTATATCTTGGTGCGCAACCTTAAGCTCGGCTCGCGGAACGCCACAACGCAACTTACTGTTTATTCGAACACACGAACGGCCAAGGTTACGATACCTTTAAGTGAAGGGTTTTCTATGATTTGGATACTGTTTTTATTTTTCAGAATGTCGGTGGAGGAGAAAGCCTCTAAAGATATTGTTTTGTTCAGGGTGTTGACTTTTTTGGACATAATAATAAAATTATTATGAAACATGTTGCTTGACTGTGTTTCTCACTTGGGGGATCACGAAACTTGGTTGCCACGGGTCCTCTAGAATCCAAATAGGCGATCCCCCCAATCCTACCACGTGGAAGGTTTGAAGTCTACTGACAACAATAAATTTTGGTTTGAAAAATTTCCTCACCTTAAATGATAAATCTTCTCTACATCTGAATACAGCATTCTCACCCTCTGTCTCCGTTGATTGTCAAAGAAACGAAAAATCAGCAACCATGGCCCGAGCATGGGAAGACGGATACTCAGTGCTCAACACTTCAGCGCCCAGTCTTCCTAATGGGACTAATAGAAGCGCGTCCCGGATCCCGGCCTGGTCAAAAGTTATAAGGCAGATGGTGACCCCCAATAAAAACCCTACTAGGCGTTCAGCATCCCGTCTGCCCCGGGAGCCGACGGGGGATATACCCGGTATTGCCCAGCATGTATATCGTACGCAAGTTCAGCCTGTTGCCAAACAGAAGCCCAGACCAAAGGTGGAGAAAGAGAGGGAGACCTGGGGGAGAGAGGAAAGGAGGGGCGAACGTTTCTTGGGACATCCAGTGCATGACTGGCCTGAACAACCAGCTATGGAGCAGGGGAGGAGGGGGGGAATAAAGTGGGCGAGCGTTGGAGAGAGGAGTGGAGGAACGGGAGGGAGAGGCTGGAGACCGATTTGGGAGGAGGGAGAGAGGGAGGAGGAGGAAAATGGGAAGGGGAAAGAAGGGAAAGGAGTGGGGACAGCTATCAGAAATGGTCCATGAATAGATCCAGCGCCCTGCGATATTGGGTTGTGATTCGTGCCATCCATAACCTGCACGAGGCGTTACGATTTTTAGATGATTATACGCCCCTGCCAGGCTAAAATGTTCATTCGGAAAAACGACTAGGTTATTGGGGATACTAAGGAGAATGATGCAGAGTTTTTGCTTCTTCAAGTGATTGGAGGTCTTAATAGTGAGATATAATTCATTGAAAAGTTGCAGCCCGGTGTAGGTTTTGGATGACATGGATCATATTAATTGGGGTAAGGTGTATATCATTACTATTCTAATGATCCACGAAACTTTTGAGTTGACAGTCTGTTATCGTGATATACCAGGTGCCTAACTATTGAATCCCACACTTCCTCAAGTGAAGTTCCTGGATCTCGATGCGAAAATAAATTGTTGTGAATTCAAAGGTGCCTTAAATCACGGCTAGAGACGGAATTGCTGATAGCTCTCAACATAGGCGTCAACTTTAGTGCTATTGGGCATCTAGGAGAGGTGGTTGGGGTCAACTCATGGGGAGTTATAATGTAAATATGACAACGACTTCGGCAACTGAATATTGTGCGGTGAGCACTCTGGGGACTATATGGCCTGCACGTTTCCTGTAAATAAGGCTAACAACTATTCAACTGACTCCTATTCCTGTGTCGCCTTATCGAGGAAGTCTATTGATGATAGAATGTCAGTTTTATTCTCATCTTTGCATAACTTATTGGGGTGCTGTCACAATTGTGCCCGAAAAAAGGCATGTATTTGCCAATATCGATATCATAATATATAACCCGTGGCGTATCTGACGCATCAGTTAGGCCTTTCAGGTATGGGGAAATTATACCAAAAAGAGGAAATTTTATCGCACGATCTCATTCCGAGTGAATTTGCCGAGAAATACACTATTCTTACAGATCACCTCTTATACTCGTCGCAATTAGCTAGGTGGGAAGATTTGGTTTTTCTCCAACTTGGGGAACACTGGATACAAGTATAATAGCATTCATTCGTAGCTATTTAGGGGGGCCGCCCGTAATCCGAATACATATACTATACCGCCACCTCCCGACTTCGGATAGCACTTCCTCAACTAAAAGCCGAACCCAACCGAAAACCCGGCCATCACACTAAATCACTCGAAGCATGTAGAGGTATCTGCACTTGGCCGAGGCTGCATTATCACTTCACGTCTAATCACTCGCGAGGGATCACAGTGCGTGGGATGTGCACTCTCCAAGGGTGGGATTGCTCGCGGAGAAAAAGCAATGAGCAATTTTTCCTTTTTCCCCCCTTCAACTTCCAGGAGTCGTCCAATTGCGGAGTGGGCGGCCTGAAATTCCACCTGCGCGTTCCGCAGCACGGTGGGACGAGAGAATTGGTGGATCATGCGTGCCAGCGAGCCCAAGCTGGGATTCGTTATGCATGCAGATCATATACCTGCATAGGCCGGCTCGGGAAGTGCTGGTTATCTGCTGGAACTTTGCGGTGTGATATGTTTCACCTGGCGTGCTGACAGGTGTGTAACCCAATCTAAGTGACGGCTTCCAGGGTCTTGAAACCCGTCTGGTCCAAGCGTTTGTGAAGAATTTGGAAGCCATGGGGGCTGATTTACTTGCTTAGAATATTTTCAATTGCCATGCCAACCGGTACCAGAATGGTAATAGGGGGCGCATCGGAGCGGTAGGCCTAAACTTTTACCCCTGGTATCACTCGGAGGATAAAAGTTACCAACTCTGAACTTTTTTCAACTATTTAATTTTTCGAACACAATTTTCTTTCTCCCCTCTCCTCTCGATACATTTTTTTATCTTATTTTTTAAATTACCCTTCTATTATTATGTCTTTTTGCGATCTCTGTTGGCGTGGGTTCGGCGTTTCGGCCAATTTCTCAAAACATCTTGCTTCCGCCGTTCACGCACGAGGCAAGTGTTTCCAATGCAATGAATGTGCCCGCTGGTTCTCTACAAAAGGGGCATTGAAACGGCACCGACGGAACCACTGTGAGATACCGGATATTATGGAATATCATTGCCCCGAGTGCCGACGGGATTTCACCGGTCCCGGGGGGCTGAAGAGACATTTGAAGAAGCCGGGCATACACACACAGACAGGGGAGTCTGAGCCAGTTGTGGAATACTTCTGCCGGGGGTGCGACCGGGTCTTTGCTACCGACAGGGCACTAGCTTGTCACATTGAGTCGGGCATTCACGCTGCCACAGAGCGGATATGCTGTTTGAATAGAAACACCTGCGGGAAATCATTTACCACAGTCTCTGGCTTGGTCTACCACTTGGAAAGTGGAGCGTGCACAAATCGTTTCAACAAAGAACTGCTACTCCAAGAGATCATTGCGAGGGACACGGAGAACCTAATCACGAGCAATTCCCAAACCACCGCCCGCAAAGTTAAACTTTCCCAACTACCAACTCCGCCACTTTCCTCCACAGGAAACCCATGGCCAACCGGGGAAGAAGAAGAAGAAACGCCTCCCCACTTCCTCCTCCCCTCCTCGTTCCTATCGCAGGATGGGGAACCCTCGTACCCAAACCCCCTGACTTCGAACCCTCAGTTTTCAAACACACTCACGTGCCCACTGTGCAAGAGCTCTCGCCGCCGGGGTCGACGGGCGAGGTTCAAGACCGCAGCCGCGCTGCAGGCGCACCTTGATGATATGGGAGCTCACTCCCCGGAGCCGTATGTCTACCCCGGTGGGAGGAGGAAGTTTATGACGTTGGGGTCATTGATGAGGCATGCGGAAGATAGGGTTAGGGAGGGGGAGGAAGCGGGAAGGGATGCTGAGGAAATTATCGGATATATTAGGGGGTGGTTGGAGGAAATTTGTGGGGAGAAAGTGAGGGGGTGGAGGAAGAGGGGTAGGGATGAGGAGGTGTGGTGAGGTGCCGGTTGGGGAGTGATCGGGGGGGCGGGTTGTGAGAGTGTTTGTGTTCTTGGTGATAGATCTGCTGCTAGAGTGGTTGAGACATATGAAGTTGTGATTCCATTTCCACACATCCAAATTTATATCAGATAAAGGAGTGATCGGATTTTGAGATTGGACAGATTATCGTAATATTGCTATCGAAAGCTGTTGTTTTTTTCTCCCCGAATTTTCTATACCAAGCTTAGATAAACCACATAATTCATTCATCTATTCTGTACTTTTTAAACATCCCTCAAATAACACCACCACATCTCACCCTTCCACTTACTAGTAAGTCAACGAGCATCAAACACCGGGAGGAGCAAAGGGAGAGTGCTCGGTCGCGATTCACGAGTATCGTACTCTCCCACCATAGTTACGCCACCACCACCACCACCTTAACCCCACGCTGAGCACAAGTAAATCTCCAACAAAAGAACTCCCGCAATAAACTATAGTATGATATCCCTCAAGTTATCGCCCATAGTATTCTCACGCGTCCTAACTACCATACCGCTAGCATGTCTCCCGGTATACCACTTAGATCATACCAAAAAATCCCAGGTCCCCCTTCGTCATGACATCAACAAACAATGCTAACCTAGCAGGCCAATCGGGTGAGCTATTGCTTCCCAAACAACATATAGCCTGTTAGGCACAGTGGGTAAGGATTTTCTGGTATCCTCTTGCTCAGTGCTATTGGACTTCTGAGGTGGATTGGTTTGTGTGGGCCAGAACCTGCACCGGTAATTTATCAGTTCTCGAGTAATTCCACACTTCCACTGAGATAACAAGTGGATTTAAAGGAAGAAGGGGAAAAACCCGGCTATATTATTGAAGATACCAAAATAAAATAATGTAGTAGTTATTTTGATATAAGATAATTTCTTGAGAAGAAAATGGATTACCGACCACTATCCTTGTATTGCCAAGATATTGCTTTATTTCAATTAGTGGTTATATTTATATTCTAGGTTCTTATACTGAAAATTGGTAAAAGAAAATTGGTAAAAGAAAATTGATAAAAACTTAGCAGATATTTGGTATCATGTAGTTAGGCTTTCAAAGTATAGTTTTGATTGATTATATTATAAATCAAGTCCTTAAACTTCAATTGGTATTTTATTTTATATTATGTTTTTTTCCAGTTATTTTTTTTTAATATTATCAGGAAATAAGGTATAGTAGACTTGTAAAATGACTAAGTAAGGGTCTAGATAATTGGAACACATTTATATCAAAAATCATTATTTGAAACAATTTCTCAGCAGGTTCTCATACTGAATCAATGTGGAGTACTTCTCAGAAACTATTCAAGTGGTTATAGATATCTTCAAAGATAATCATTAAGATATTTATATAGTTTTCAGATACTTCACTATTGCTGGAAGAAGTTGATACTGCAATTATACTGTGAGGTAGTAACATATCTTAGATAGATGAGAATAATTAAGGACAAAGTTATTTACCATAAACAGAGAGTTGTCTGAGAAGGCTTATAATAATGTAACTTGTTTAGTATTGCTTAAGAGTAGATTAAGATTTGATAAAGATTTCATAGGTAGAATTTGTTATATATATAAGATTGCTTCTCCATTGCTTACTGTTCTGTTAGGCATATGGAAATCTGAGTCAAAAAGTGCACAGAATTCACAGTAGGGTAACTATGCATGGACTCTCAATTTACTGAAGAGCTAAGACCCCTGCACGTCATTTGTGAGATTTCGAGAGTTGCGTCCTATAACTAAAATATCATATCAATGAAGCCCACTTCATAATACCATATATATCACTACCATTTGTCCAACTGCATGCTATTCACAGGATATATATTAGAGATAACCTTTGGCAACATCTGGGAAGTAGGATGGAAAAAATCCGTAGGAGCCGTATTGAGATACTAGGCTTTAATGTTAGGTTTCCTAATCTAAGGCTGAAAGAGACAGGATATTTTCCATGAAATATTCCATGAGAATGCCACAGTAGTGGAAGCTATTAAGGACATACCAAATCTATCCATACCCTTCTGAGATCAGCTGTAGGTTGATTGGTCCTAGTAATAGGACCTTGCTATAGAGGTAGGTGGACCAAGGAAAAGTATACTCAGATAGGAAGACCTAGATAAATCAAAAGCCTATAAGATGTTGACACATTGGGCTTGAACTTGCAATTGGCACTAGATAGCATGGCATGAAACAGATCACTTCATGACTCAAGAGACTACTAGAATGATAGTCAATGAGACGGAAAGTAATATAATAGTCGATGCAGTCAACTAAGTTAAGGACATTGGTTTGGTAAAATAAATAGTGCAGTCATCTGTTAAGCATATAGAAATCCAAGACAAGTGCACAGACCCACAGTAGGATAACTGCACACTGACTCCCAATTTTCCAAGAGTCAATACTCCTCTCCAGCCCCATTATAGAGCTCAGACATCATTAGCAAGATTTCAATAGTTGCGTCCTGTACCTAAAATGTTACATCAATAGAGCCCACTTCATAACACAATATACATCACTACTGTCCATCCGACTGCTTGCTGGTTGCAGGATATATGGGAGGGGATCCTTGGTGACATCTGGAAAGTGGAACGGAAGAAATCTGTTAGAGGTGTATTGAGACAGTTGGCTTCAAAGTTAGGCTTCCTAATTATGGGCTGAAAGTGACAGGACATTTTTGGTGAAATACGCCAAGAGGATATCATAGTGACAGAAGCCACTAAGGATATACTGAATCCACCCATACCCTTCTGAAATCAACTGTAGGTTGGTTGGTCCTTGTAGTAAGACTCTTCTACAGGGGCAATATTAGGCATATGGAAATCCGAGACATGCACACAGACCCACGGTAGGGTAACTGTGCACAGACCCTCGATTTACCGGAGCCCACACCCCCTTCCGGCCCCCTTATGGGGCCCGCACGTCATTAGCAAGATTTTGAGAGTTGCATCCCATAACTAAAAAGTCATATCAATGAAGCCCACTTCATAACACCATATACGTCGCCGCCATCTGTCCGACCGCATGCTGTTCACAGGATATATGAGAGAGGACCTTTGGCGAC
>JACCEG010000156.1:0-10418 GCA_014065205.1 Tuber brumale
CTGCTACTTCGGGTAACTCCAGAGACTGGTCCTCAAAGGTGTAGTCCGTCTTGATATCATCCAAGCGTCGCTATAAGTGACGCTTCGTAATGTTACGATCCCTAACCGGTATCAGTTCTCAGCAACGGGTGGACGATACTTCTCTGTTTCTCTCTCGACGATAGTTCTTAGGCCTTTGCCTACGATAAGGTGGGAGAGACTCTCATGCCTCTATTCCTTATCGCCTATTATACTCTTTCTTCAACTCGACTCTGTACCAGAGTCCTTCTTCTCCTAGGTAGGTATTCGTAAAGAGCGTAAAGGTTTTATATTCGTAAAAGCATAAAGTAATAAGTAAGAAAATAACTTAGAACGAAGCGTGAAGAGCCAATCTATGCCGCCCGTTTTTTTTTCTCTTCATTTTATTCTGTGTTTAAGGTACACCGTCTACATGCAGCGCAAGCTATGGTCGACGCAAGAAACCTCCACCCCTACCCAGCCCGAAACAGCCAGAAGAAAAGCCGTCAACGAAACCAAACAGAAAGCGCACTGGCAGATAGGACCTAAACCCCCGGAACATGACACCCACCATCAAGCCCCGCGCAGTCGAAAAAACTCACCCGCCCCGCAACTCGTAGTAATCACAACGGTAAAGACTGTAAAGAAAAGCCACCCGAAACCATCAAAACAAAAGAAACCCCAAAAACCGACAGTGACCTCAACCCGCAACAGGAGCTACCCCCCAGGGCCACAAGCCAACCGAACAGTGCTACCTACGATAATAGTATCTACGGCTAAGGGCAAGCCCGACAAAGTGGAAAGGAGAACCGAAAGGGAGAAATACCCGAGCCGAGCGCAGACGAGGCCCGTGCCAGAGCCTAGGGACCAGTGCAATCCGGACCGGGAAGCCAGGCGGCGACACCCACAGGGCGACAAGGTAAGGCAGTCTAGCAGTAGGGTGCAAGCCGAATAGGGGTGCAGCAGTAGGGTGCAAGCCGATCCAACCGTCAAGTCAGGAAGGAAACCGAACGCGACTGTGTCAACTCTCGGTAATCGTGTTCGTGTCTTTCTTGGCAGTCCCCAAGCGAGGAAGGCAAGCGTTTTACCACATCTCTCATGTAGTCCCTTGTTCTACGAGAGATAGTCTCACTTAGTGGATGGGATACCACCGCTTAAGCCGACCGAGGGAGGAGCGAGATCGACCCTGAGGCCTGTTGAAGAGTTCTCGCGTACCGCAAACCGTGTTCCCAGCCGTCTGAAGCGTGGGAAGCGAACGGTCGCCGACCGTGTGGAGGGGCCTCGCTAAGCGAGGAAAGGGGGCGGGAACGGGCAGCAGAAAAGCAGTACCAGAGCCCAGAGGAAGGAAAGCCCCGACGCGTGAAAAAGCGAAGATGGCTAAGGGGGGAGGTGGATGGCCGTCACTCCTAGGCCGAAGCCATCGTGGGAGGAGAGGGGAGGTGGATGGTTCGTGAAGATCAAGCCCGGAGGGTTGATTTCAATCGAGAGAAAAATGGAGGAGACGGAGGATGGCCTATCTACTCGGACTTTTTTTCTCTTTTTTTTTTTTTTTTTCATCATCAATTTTATTCTGTATTTTACGATACACCATCTACATGTAGTACAAGCTATGGTAAACACACTTACCTTCTTCCCTACACTAGCCCTAAAGTAGCTAGCGGAAAAACCATCATAAAGTACTTCAATGCCAATAACCAGGTACCCAGTCCTCAAGCGCTATGACTTGAATGTAGAAAGGTCTCACCTAGAATCAATGACTTCAACATCCCATGCAGTTGAAAACTCCCCCATCCAGCAAACTTGTGGTATCATATACATGAATGGTAAAGACTGAAAAAGAAAAGCCCCTAAACCCATCAAAATGAAGGAACCTTGGCCCCCCAAAGTAGTCACAACTTGTGGCAAACAGTGCTCTCAAACAACCTAAACTCCTACCATACAGTCAAAGCCGTTTAGCTATCTGCAAAATATATCTACAGCAAATAGAGATATACCTGTCCAACTGTGCTGGGAGCCCAAAGAGTAAGTGCTAGCAGAAGGTAAAAGGCCTTGTGGTAAGATACAGAGAGTAATGTAATTTAGGCCAGGAGATCTGAAGTCGATGTCCTGAGGGCGCCAAATAAGGAGAATGTAGCAGTAGAGTGCAAGCTGATCTAACTGTAAGCATAGGCCAGAAACTGAATGTAACAGTGTAAACTTTTGGTAATGGTGTTTATGTCTAAATAAGTAGTCTCTGAAGGAGTGTCAGACATTTTACTAAATGTCTCATATAGTTTCTTAGTATATGAGAGATAGCATTACTGAGTAGATAGGATACTACTACTTTCCAATCAAGCAGAGAGGTAAGATCAACAAAAGAGCCAGTTGGATTTATCACATACCAGAAATTATATTCCCAGCTATTTGAAGTATGAAAAGTAAACGGTCACTGACTGTGAGGGGGGCCTTCCTAAGCACGATCAGAGGAGGGAACAGATGACAGAAGGCTAGTGTCAGAACGCAACAGGAGGAAAGCTTTGACTAGTAAGAAGGCGAAAGAGGATAGTAAGAAGAGGACGGAGATGACTGTTAGTTCTAGGCTGATGCCATGATAGGAGAAGAGGGAGGGGGAGTGGGATCCCTAACCTCTTGCATTGAGAGTTGATTTCACATGTGAGGAAAATAGAGGGGATAGAGGATGGTTGCCAAATTGAATACAATCCTGTATTTATTTACTGCTATCCTATACCGAAAGAATTAATAACTATTATGCCTAAATCTTTGAAGAAAAGTAAATATAGCTTCTAATAATGTGGAATTTTATAAAATAATAGCTGTACAACTATANCCCATGACCTCTAATGAGGTCATGTGCGAAACATAACATACCTATGACTCATAACTATGAGTCATGTGAAAACCTTTCCTTGCTAAGCCACATTCGTGACAATGAGGCCCCTGGGGACCGAGAAGTGGAGGGTTGAGACGTAGATAACAAACAGCAGTGGGCAGATTGGCGATCCTTGGGGGGTTCCCACCGAGACTGGTGAGAAAGTCTGGGGTGCCCCCTGGAAAACCAGGCGACAGGTGCGCCCGTGGAGGAAAGAGCGTATCCATGAGACAAGATAGGGGTTGACTGCCTTGGTCGCTAGTCTATTGCAGAGTGCTGGGGCCGATACGTTGTCGAAGCCCCCTTTTATGTCCAGGAAAAGGGTCGCGACTTTTAGTTTTGGGCGCATAAACAGTTGAACCTCATGAGAGAGGGTGGCTGCCGCGTCAAAGGTGCTCAGACCAGGGAGGGATCCAGTTTGGTTGGGGGAGAGGAGGCCCAGACAATGCGCCAGGGCGGGGAGGCGGTTTGCCATCACCCTCTCCAGGATTTTCGAAACAGTTTCCAGGAGTACGATGATGCGAAATGAGGCAGGGGTGTCATATGAGGGTTTCCCAGGTTTGTCCAGCACGATGCCGTTGGCCTTTTTCAGGGAGGCTGGGTGGTGCCCATACCTAACGAGGGGGCCCAGGAGGGAGGTGAGTATGGCTGGTTTTATCATGTGAACTTTCTTCCAGACGGAGTAGGGTATCTGGTCCAGTCCTGGAGCGGAGGAGGAGGAGGACTTCCGAAGGGCCGTAGATATCTCTTCTGCCGACAGCTCCGGGACGTCCTTAAACTCTCGAAGGATTCTGGGGGGGGGGGAGGACCCCTTCTCAGGGAAGAAGTCTCCTAAAAGTGCCTGGTTTATTTCCCTGGAGGTCTCAGCCCCTGCAATCTGGGCGAACCTGTCTGGCGGTTTGCCAAAAGCGAACCTCTTCGCCGTCCATAGCGTTTGGGGGTTGGCTGTTTCTAGGCAGTTTTTCCAGTAGTCGTTCTTGGCCTTCTTGATGGCCGTGAAGTACAGAAGACGCGCATCTTTGCATAGTTCCTTGGAAGAAGGTAGGGGGTCCTTGCGGGCTTCTCGCATGGTAGAGTGGAAGGCCTTTCTTTGCGCAGTAAGGTTTGGGGTCCACCAGGGTTTCGACCTATAGGTGGGCCTCTTTTCTGGAGTGTGGCTCTTGAGCTGGGACCTGACCCTGTCCAGGGCCATGTCGAACCAAGCCAAGAGTGTGTGTGGCGTAGGGAGGGGGGGAGGGGGGCGGAACACGATCCGCTTTAGCCCTTCCTCCAGAGTGGGCCAGTCTGTCTTTGTCCATGATGGAGAGGGAGGAGGGGGGCGGGACAGAGGCTCCGACAGTGTTATCAGTATCGGGACATGGTCCAAACCCGATGGGGGAAGGGGCGTACTCCACGATTTGAAGTTGGGTGAGAGGGGTGCTGTCGCAAATGCTAGATCAATTGCTGATGGGCGGAGAGTTGCATCGAAGGGAAAATAGGTGAGTGTGCCGGGGGTATTCAGGAGGCAGAATCCTACACTGGCAGCTTTCTCGAAGAAAGGGGAGGATGCACCGAGGTCCGAAATCGAAAAAAGCCGTGCTGGATCGGCCGAAGGGTGGTGGATGTTGAAGTCTCCAACAACCAGCGTCGGGGAGGGCGTATCAGGGAAAGCGACATCAGGCGAGATAGTTCGTTTGAAGGGTGAGTTGTCCCATGTGCTGTAGAGGTTTACCACGCGAAACTTGGTAACAAAGGAATCAAAAAAACCAATTGAGGAAAAGAAATCCATAGCCATCCAGTATCTCGCACCGGAGAAGACAGGGAGGACCGAGAACTGTTGTGTGGATGGCAGATGAAGGTAGCATGCCACTCTGGGCTTGCCACCGTTGGGGCATGGAGGAAGAAAAGGCTTGAAGCCTGCGTACACAGGTGGTTTGTTTCTGTGGAGGGGGGGTCCTGCAGCGCAATGAGGGTAGGTGGGGAATCCAGGAGAGAAAAGGAATTAAAAAGGGAGAGAAACACATCCCAGCTTCCCAAGCAGTTGTGTTGAAGAATGGATATGGGTTTATTGGAGCCCGCCGCCAGCGCGGAACTCACAGGGGAGGTGCGACCAACCATTACACGCCTTCCGGCGTCTCAGGCATGGGGACAGGAGTGGGAGTTGCCTGCCAGGCGGGGTTCGGCAGGGCGCCTCCTTGGGGCTTCGGAACGTTTGCGGGGGGACATGTTGGGGGGCATCACCACGCCTAGGGCGGGGTGTCTCAAAATCGATGGGGGGTAAGAGGGGTCGTGCACCAGTTGAAGGACCCTCACCAGAGTCGTTCGTCGTGTCCATTGTTTCCTCATCCTGCGATAGAGGGGGTTCCCTGCGGAGAGTAGGGGGGGCGGGTCTCGATGGGCACTCTCTAGCGAAGGCCGGGTGTGGGCCTTTGCAGACGGCGCAGAGCGGTTGGGATGTTGGGCAACAGTCAGCGACTGCTCTGAGGTTACCGCCCTTGGGACAGGTTGGGTTCTGGCACCTATGTGCCTGCTTTCTGTGGGAGAGGACGCAAATAGGGCAGACCGGGTGGTCCACCTTACACCTTGCGGAGTGGTGTCCGTATTCGCAACAATTACGGCACTGAGTGAGGCCATTAGCCGAGTAGGCTCTCTCGATCTTACATCGAGAGGAGTAAAGGTAAGCGTTGCCCAACATTGCGGCCTCATTCTCCGGTGCCACAGTGACAACAACCGAGGTTGCCTTCTTCTGGACTCTAGAGTCTCTGTCGGGGTTGTGGTATCGGGCAGAGAGGATCTGGACGTTTTTGACGTTCAGTATCGTATTGGAGAAGGACTGGAAGAGGTCTTCGTCGTCCTGCGGAAGGTACGTGATCGCGAGGGAGTGAACGGCTAGCTGCACCTTGTTCGGCGCAGGGCGGAAGGGGAGCCAGGGGGAATCTCCGATTGGGAAACATTGGTTCAGTTTCGCGGAGAGAGCTTCGTAGTAGGGGGCGTATGAGGTGGACGAGACGAAGGGCGAGAGAGCAAGGAGGGTTACGGCGCCTCTGTCGTTGACTCTGGCGGAGAAAGATAAAGGGAGAACACAGCCAGCCTCTCTCAAGACTGAGGCGGCGGAGTCAGGGAAGGAGGCAGCTATAAGCTCAGCCTGGTGATGAGGGAGGGGGGACGAACGAGGGGCGTAGAACCGGCGTTCGGCTGCTGGCAGACTATTGGGGCCCCTTGAGGGGGCAGCAGTGGCCATTCCAGACGTAACCTGGGCAGCAGACGGGGGGTTCGTGGACTTGTTCGCCTTGCCCTTCCTCTTCTTTCCAGGCGAGGCGGCCTGAGCGTAGGAGGTGGTGCCAGGTTGTGCTGACGACGACGGAACTGGGTGGAACTCGGAAGTAGAAGGGTACTTTCCATCCCTGAAGGACTGCGCCTCCCAAGAACGCGGGAATTTGGCCGCGTAAGCGGCAGGGTTGCCGTACCACTTCTGGTCATTGGTACTGTAAGAGGGAAAGTCTATGTCACCCGCTCCCACGTAGAGGGGGGTGAGTTTGTCTGCAAAGGGGAGGTCGGAGTCGGCCAACGCCTTCTCCTTACCCTTTTTGGATGGGGCCACCCGAGCCGCACTTGATGCAGCAAGGGTGGGTACGTTTTGTCAGGGTGGGGGCTGTTGGTGGCGTGTTGGTTGAGGGAGGGGGGTAGTCGGACGGGACGCCAGGTCCCTCACCGAAAGCTGGTGGGCGGAGAGTGAGGCTGCCGTAGGGTTCTCAGACGAGGGGGGAGAGGGGGGGACTGAGGACTTGCTCTTGCGAGCGTGGAGGTCGTCGATCTGGCCAGATAGTCTCGTAACCTCTAGTGCGAGTTCGTCTATTTGGGAGGATAGGGCCCTGGAGGCTAGGAGCGATGTGCAAAGGAGGGGGAGGATAACGGCTTCGCCAGGCGAGAGGTCGTCGAGGTCTCCCGTGCTGATCGGGGGGAAGAGTTGTGGGGATACTCCCGCGTCTGCCGTTGCATTCTCAAGCAGAGCGAGGAGAAGGGGGACGTGAGGGCGGATTCCTGACACTGAGGAGTGCTCAGAGGGGGGTAGGGGGACCGAGGACATATCTGACTAGTCAGGCAGGCCTCAGCCAAAAGGCTTCGGGGGATAGTATGGTCGTGTGGGCACACCCGACGCTGATGGTGTTGAGAGTAAGATAAAAATGTAGGGGGGGGTAAATAGCGGAAGCGGAGCATGGCCTATCTACACGGACTTTCTTCTTTTTTCTTTTTTTTTTTTTATCTTCATGTATTCATTGATTTATGGTACGGGAACTTGCATGCAGCGCTAGCTATGGCATAAACAAAACCTTAATCTCAAAATGCACGCGGTTACAAAAGAAACAAGCGCACCAAACTATAAAATCCTCCTAGATGTGTCCGATAGCCGACACCAAGTCCCTACGGAAATAAAACAAAAAACTGCATGGTCATAACGAAAAATAACGTCGCCTTCCAAAGAAAAAACATCCTAAAAGACTAACAGTAAAAAACGGGGAGCCGTCCCCCTCAGGGGGCGAAACCATGGATTGGAAGCGAGAAAGTTGTATCGTCTTGTACAGACTCAGGGTCCCGTGCTGCCGGGGGCATACCTGGTGGGAAACCCGTCGCCGTGACATTGATGTACCTGGCGAGGGAGTGGAGAGCAGTGGGGTCGGACAAAAGAGGGCTGTCCCTTTCTACCGACGTGAGCCCCGGGAGGTGGCGCTCACGAGGCACCTTGCGGGACTCGCAGGACAGGATGGCATGGGCGAAGTCCTCCTCGCCTTCCTCACAGAGTGGGCAGAGGGGAGAGGGGTCTTCAGTGAACCAGGAGGGGTGGGCAGCTAGGTAACTTTTACCCGAGCGCATTTGGTGTATTCTCCCAGCCATGAACCTCCCAAGCCCCATGAACGGGTGGGGTGCGAGGGACACTGGGTAGGAGTACTGCAGTGGAGGTGGGAACTGATCGTTCCAGTCTTTGACCAACGCCGATCTGACTCTCATCTTAATCGACTTGTAGGAGGGGGTACCGTCCTTTATTGGGACGCAGGAAGGAGGGAGGAGGTCGGGGGAGGCAACCGGCACTGGGCCGGCTGCCTCGATGAACGGGAGTGTCCTGTGCGCTATCGTGTGGATTGGGAGGTGTTTCCTTATCGGTGGTGAGGGGACTGGGGA
The DNA here is from genome assembly GCA_014065205.1 of Tuber brumale. Lineage (NCBI taxonomy): Eukaryota > Fungi > Ascomycota > Pezizomycetes > Pezizales > Tuberaceae > Tuber > Tuber brumale. The sequence continues at coordinate 8,024 of JACCEG010000156.1, forward strand.
CCTCCATGAGAGAGGGGCATAGACCGAGGTCAACCCCCTTATGTGGTGTCGATGGTCATCAGGGGCCCTGAAGGAGGACGAAGTCGGGAAGGTTGGATAAAGTCTCGCAGTCGCCGGATTGGACTCCGGGGGGAGGCAGACAAGCCTCACCGCCGCCAGTCTTTACCGGTGGCGTATTAAAAGGGGCATTGGGGGCAGGGCCGACTCGCAGGCGAGGATGCCAACAGGGGTCGAGGAGAAGCAATTCGTCACCCATCTTTGGACAGACCTCCAGAAGACGGACATACGATCGAGGAGGGTAAGACTCGGAGAGAACAAGTCTGCCACATACAAGAGAATCGGGGCGATCAGGGAGGATGCCAGACGATGGCAGAGGAAAGGGGGGAGGCCTTTACCAGGCCTTGATAGTCTTTTGATCGTTGCGAAGGCACCCTGGGCAAGGCCCAGCCTTCTTACAAAGTGGGAGGTGGTACCTTTAGTACCCGAGGTTGAGGAGGGCTCGAACCAATACCCGAGCCATCGAACTAGTTGGGAGGGGCGGAAGACGAGGTCCTCCAGAAGGACCGGGATCGGGGGGGTGGGAATTTTCTGAGAGCGTGTTTCCCAGTGCATTAACAGCGTTTTCGGGATGGAGAAGGACACACCTAGCCTGCCAGCCTTCCGCTGGAGCGCCTTGGTGACTCCTTGCAGTCTCTGGATGTTCCTACGGTAGGAGCCTGAGGCCACCGTGACAGCAAAGTCGTCCACATAAGAGAGGATGAGGCCCCTGGGGACCGAGAAGTGGAGGGTTGAGACTTGGATAACAAACAGCAGTGGGGAGATTGGCGATCCTTGGGGGGTTCCCACCGAGACTGGTGAGAAAGTCTGGGGTGCCCCCTGGAAAACCAGGCGACAGGTGCATCCGTGGAGGAAAGAGCGTATCCATGAGACAAGATAGGGGTTGACTGCCTTGGTCGCTAGTCTATTGCAGAGTGCTGGGGCCGATACGTTGTGGAAGCCCCCTTTTATGTCCAGGAAAAGGGTCAAGACTTTTAGTTTTGGGCGCATAAACAGTTGAACCTCATGAGAGAGGGTGGCTGCCGCATCAAAGGTGCTCAGACCAGGGAGGGATCCAGTTTGGTTGGGGGAGAGGAGGCCCAGACAATGCGCCAGGGCGGAGAGGCGGTTTGCCATCACCCTCTCCAGGATTTTCGAAACAGTTTCCAGGAGTACGATGATGCGAAATGAGGCAGGGGTGTCATACGAGGGTTTCCCAGGTTTGTCCAGCACGATGCCGCTGGCCTTTTTGAGGGAGGCTGGGTGGTGCCCATACCTAACGAGGGGGCCCAGGAGGGAGGTGACCTATCTACGCGGACTTTTTTTTTTTTTCCATTTCTTTTTTTTTATCTTCCTGTATTCATTGATTTATGGTACAAGAACTTGCATGCAGCGCTAGCTATGGCATAAACAAAACCTTAATCTCCAAGCGCACGTGGTAACAAAAGAAACGATCGCACCAAACTATAAAATCCTCCTGAGCGTGTCCGATGGCTGACACCAAATCCCTACGGAAGTAAAACAAAAAACTACATGATCATAACGGAAAATAATGTCGCCTTCAAAGAAAAATCCTGCTGAAAGACTAACTGCAAAAAAGCGCGTAGCCGTCCCCCTCAGGGGGCGAAACCATGAATGGGAAGCGCAGGGGTTGTATCGTCTTGCATAGACTCTGGGTCCCGTGCTGCCGGGGGCATACCCGGAGGGAATCCCGTCGCCGTGACATTAATGTATCTGGCGAGGGAGTGGAGAGCAGAGGGGTTGGACCAGAGAGGGCAGTCCTTTTCTACCGACGTGAGCCCCCAGAGGTGGCGCTCACAAGGTACCTTTCGGGACTCGCAGAACAGGATGGCGTGGGCGAAGTCCTCCTCGTCTTCCTCGCAGAGCGGGAAGAGGGGAGAGGGGTCCTCAGTGAACCAGGAGGGGTGGGCAGCGAGATAGCTTTTGCCCGTGCGCATTTGGTGTATTCTCCCCGCCATGAACCTTCCAAGCCCCATGAACGGGTGGGGCGAGAGGGACACTGGGTAGGAGTACTGTGGTGGGGGTGGGAACTGATCGTTCCAGTCCTTGGCCAAGGCCGAACTGACTTTTAACTTAATCGACCTGTAGGAGGGGGTGCCATCCCTACCTATCTACACGGACTTTTTTTTTTTCTTTTTTATTTTTTTTATCATCATGTATTCGTTGTTATTTAGGGTACAAGAACTTGCATGCAGCGCTAGCTATGGCATAAACAATCCCCATTCCTCCTTCCGACTGGCCCGACCGTATCTCCAAGACCCGCTGGTATGGGCCTAACCGCACATCTCGCTCCAAAGAAAAACCCATCCCTACCTCGCAAGCGAACTCAGAGAATAGG
>JACCEG010000156.1:17005-109901 GCA_014065205.1 Tuber brumale
GGGGGGGGGACTGTGGACTTGCTCTTGCGAGCGTGGAGGTCATCGATCTGGCCAGATAATCTCGCAACCTCTAGTGCTAGTTCGTCGATTTGAGAGGAAAGGGCCCTTGAGGCTAGGAGCGATGTGCAAAGGAGGGGGAGGATAACGGCTTCGCCAGGCGAGAGGTCGTCGAGTTCTCCGGAGCTGATCGGGGGAAAGAGTTGCGGGGAAACTCCCGCGTCTGCTGTCGCATTCTCGAGCAGCGCAAGGAGAAGGGGAACGTGAGGACGGATTCCTGACACTGAGGAGTGCTCAGAGGGGGGTAGGGGGACCGAGGACATCTCTGTCTAGGCAGACAGGCCTCAGCCGGAAGGCTTCTGGTGAGAGTTCGAACGTATGGGCACACCGGACGCTGGTGGTGTTGAGAATAAGATAAAAATGTAGGGAGGGGAAAATAGCGGAAGCGGAGCGTGACCTATCTACGCGGACTTTTTTTCTTTTTTTTTCTTTTTTTTTTTTATCTTCATGTATTGATTGTTTTATGGTACAAGAACTTGCATGCAGCGCTAGCTATGGCATAAACAAAACCTTAATCTCAAACGCACGCAATAACAAAAGAAACGATCGCACCAAGCTCAAAAATCCTCCTAAGTGTGTCCGATAGCCGACACCAAATCCCTAAGGAAATAAAACAATAAAGCGCATGATCATAACGAAAAATAAAAACCCCTAGCCCAAAAAATAAAGGAAAAACAAAGGGTAAGCAACCTTCCCCCTCAGGGGGCGAAGCCGTGAATTGGAAGGTCGGACGCGGCATCGTCTGGTGGGAGTGGAGGGTCCCAAGCGGCGGGAGGCATTCCAGGTGGGAAACCCGCCGCCGTGACGTTGATGTACCTGGCGAGGGAGTGGAGAGCGTCAGTACTTGACCAGAGTGGGCTGTCCCTGTCTAACGAGGTGAGCCCCCGGAGGTGGCGCTCACGAGGTTCCTTGCGGGACTCGCATGATAGGATGGCATGGGTGAAGTCCTCCTCCTCTTCCTCGCAAAAAGGGCAGAGGGGGGAGGGGTCCTCAGTGAACCAGGAAGGGTGGGCTGCTAAGTAGCTCTTGCCCGAGCGCATCTGATGTATTCTTCCCGCCATGAACCTTCCGAGNACCTATCTACTCGGCCCTAGTAGCCTCCTTATATAGTTGTCCTTCACGCCCTTGTAACTCACTCCTCGAGTTACGCGCCACATATGACTCACGACTGTGAGTCATACCAAAAACATTATAAACTAGTCATATGACCAAAGTGGACACATGTGCGAAACCCATGACCTCTAAATGAGGTTGTGTGTGAAACATAACATATCATCATAACCAAGTCATATGACCAAAGTAGTCACATGTGCAAAACCCATGACCTCGAATGAGGTCATGTGCGAAACATAACATACCTATGACTCATAACTATGAGTCATGTGAAAACCTCTTCCTCGCTAAGCCATATTCGTGACACCTATATAAAAACTTTATTCCTAGCACTTGTATTAATATTATTATATTTTATTTAGATGTTTTGTGTACTCTGATGGAACCTGGGTTGAGATAGGCTCTCTCTGACACCCTCCAAATATCTCCCACCACTGTGGTTCGAACTCTTTAGACTACCATATACATCAGTTTCAACCAACTAGAGTATGGCTTATGTTCTGGGGCTCTATGAGCTATGGGTATCAGGGCCCTTGTTTTATTTGGGAAAAAGAGACAAAGCAAGAGAAGGAATATTATGGTAAAATGGTTGAGGAAGAAAACAAGGTGAAGAGATTGAAACAGGATCACCGAAGGGCACAAGTACTTATTGAAGGAACAGAAGAGTTTGAGATTTTGAAGGAGTTAAATGCTAATATACAAATATTAGATCAAGTAGATCCTCTCCCTTTAGGATATCCACAGCAAAAGTGACAGCCTGCTTGGGAGTTTAAGGAATTGGTTAAAGAAAGAGGAGACAGAAGTAAGGGAGGAATAGATTGGATTTTATACAGAGAGAATATTTTACGTCCTCTATATTATCCTTTTATGCAGAAAGTGGAAAAGGAAACTGGAAGGGAGATGTGGATGGTAGAAGATAATGCTTCTGCACACAATATGGCAAGAGAGGTGAGAGAGGAGGAGCGGAACAACCTTGGATTACGGTCTGTTGACTGGCCTGCTCAATCTCCAGATCTTAACAAAATAGAACCTCTTGGGAACTATTTAAAAGATTCACTTGAGGAGTACGAGTTTACAGGTCAGAGTTAGACTACAAAGGATGAGGTCAAAAGAGCATTGTTACAAGAGTGGGAAAAGATACTGATTGATTTGATCAATTGGCACTGCTTGGATCTTCATAATAAGTGTAACCGCCTCTCAGGAGATGCGGTAAATGTGGGATTAACGGGCTTTATTCTTTACCAAAGGTGGTAACTAGGGAAGCAAAGTCAGAAGGCTTTAACTGAGGTTGTTGAAGAGACTTCTTACTATATCGCGACTACTGAAGTCGCAAAGATGTTTGGTGGATCTCAAACTAAAGATTCTCGAAGTGAACTGAAGAAGGTAACTGTTCAACCAAGTATATTGAAAAACTCTGTCTGTCGAAGTCTGCTTCTTCTAACGTGAAGAATAGCAGTTCTTAAATACACTTCTTTAGGCTACCGAGAGCCTTATTCTCATAACATATAGGACTCCAAAAACGGTAGCCTTGAAGCCAAACATAAAACATATAAAGTATCAAACCGATACTTGAAACCAAACATAAAACATATAGAGTATCAAACTGATACTCGAAACCAAACATAAAACATATAAAGTATCAAACTGATACTCGAAACCAAACATAAAACATATAGAGTATCAAATCCTATATTCTCAGGCTAGAGGCACACCTCGTTTCCTGAAACAAATCCAAAACACAATCAGTATCAACTGATACCTGAAAATCCTAAACCAGTAACCTGTACCGGTTACAATAAGCTTGAACTTGTTATTAAAAACAAGAGTGATAACAACTTCTGTGGATGAAGTTTGTTTTTTTCTTTTTTCTATTCTTTTTCTATTTCCTTTCCTGTTTCTTATGTTATTATGCTTATTTTATTTCTTATTTCATGTTTATTTTCATTGCATTTCGTTAAAACAATCACGGGAATGTGGTTATGGACAGTTGTGGTGTTGAGGAAAATCTGGTTGCAACATGCTGGTTTAATCCGCATTAATCCACATGACCAATATATTAATCGGCGGCACTCGTATCACGCCGTGGAAAACTTCTTTAATAAGGGCACTCGCGCATGCCGGTAGACTAGCTACGGCGCCCGTCGTTGAACTTGTCACAGCCGCGCGCGGTTGACCAACTTGGCTACGGCATGGATACTCGAGTAGTCTGCTCGAGTACCACCCGCCAGTTGCCATCTACCCCCCCTATCACCACCACCACCACCACCACATCCCCTCATGGCAGAAAATGCAATTTCAGCTTTAACCGAAGGTTTTGTCGAATATGATAAGTTATGATAGTATGATACTGTATGTTTATTTTTTTTCCCTCTCTCCTTTTCCTCAGTCTGTCCCTTCTCCATTCCTTCTTCCTCCCTTTGCCCCTTCGCTTGTCAAGTGAGGCTTGAAAAAAAAAAAAAAATGAAAAAATGAGAAAAAAAGTGATCCACGCGTTGGCTCCTTCGCCTCTCCATGGTTTGTAAAAATTCACCTCAGAATTGGACCATCACACGGTAGCATTTGGGCATGCAAGTGACTTGTGGAATGATTGGCCTTCAAGCTGCATCTCCGATGTTCCAAACACGAATGCAAGAAATGGGGAAAAGAAAGGAAAGAAAGAAAACCTGACTATCGATAGGCGAGGATCCCGGGCAGATTTTCGTCTTCCGTCGGCCGCTAAATTGTGGGTGATACTACCCAACATGTCCTTGGCATCTTTTGTTGAAGTCCTGACGCCGACCTTTTCCTGGAATGGTGATTACCGGTCTTCATGATGACCTCCGTCGCTGGAGACGCTTCAGTTGGCACCCGGTTGCAGAGCACAACCAAATTTGCAACCGTAAGTGTAACTCTGTGACAATCTTGGGGAATTTCCCTCGAGGGCCAGAATACCGTGGTACGAGGTACTGGTACCCAGTACTGCACCATATCAGTATCATACTTGCACTTCCAAATACAAGCATCAATCCGGTCACTGGACTAAATCTCTCTTTTAATCTATAATAATATTATAATATCATACTCCGAGTACGGTATTCGGTTCACGATGCCCCGCCTCGCCGCCCCTTTCTCTAGTGGATACATGGACTGTCTGAAGTTTGTGGAAGACTACACCAACGTAGAGTATGTTGGGACCATTATAACCACTATCAAGCCAAGGGAGAGGGGAAAAAATCCGGCCCGTGATTCTCGCTTGCTCTCTGCTACCTTACACTACGGTATCATACTGGCACTCTGTTGATCATATTTGTCCCGTTTGTACCAGGGTAATCCGCTTCGCTACCGGTACCGTACCGGTACCCCAACATAACAACCCTGCACGACAGGCCTACAGAAGGAGAGGGGGATGGGGGAGGGAAGTGAGCGAGCGAGTGAGTGAGATAAAGAGATCGACAACCTCAACGACCAATTGGTGAATACAGTGCCGAAGGCGCTTTCATCTTATTCTTCTTCCACCTCTCTCATACGGTGATTCCCAGATCCCATGCGTTTGTTGTGAAAATGGGGTAGTGTATCCTAACAAAATCAGAGTAAGAAAGTAAAGGAATAAATTAAAAAGCCTCCGTCCCCAATCGCTCCGACCTGCTATATCTGGCGTTCGCATTCGATGTCCTCAAGTAGGAGCAAAACACTTTGAAATGTTACCAAGGCCGGTAGGCCAGGGCGTTTCCGACAACAAAAAGCAAAAAACGGCCCGCTTCGTTGCGTCTCGGAAAGGAGCAGGCAGCACGGTCTCGAACAAGATATCATACTCATCCTCCTCCTCTTGTGGAGAATCACTGTTATTCCTGCCCTACATATCACTTTACCGGTATTCCGCTTGGCTGTGCCTTCCTCGCATCCCCCCTCTCCCGGCTACTCACTCCTTCTTTTTGGGATCTTGATAACATACGGCATCATACCGGTAGTGGAGGGGACAGCGAACATCAAATTTGGTAGGGCTGTCTGCCACCAGATTCCTTGGTGTATTGCCCAACACCCTTTGTGCCCCCCCCCCATGTTCACTTATATGATATCAAAAGAAAAAGGAAAAAAGGAGGTCTCGGTCCATTTTCCCAATTTATCAATTCCCCAGATTCCGCAGGTAGATGTTCGTTCTAGCTTAGTGATAGGGTGTGAATCTGTCAAGAGTAACCCATTATAGGTTAATTCCTTGGCAAATATCTATTAACGGTTTTGTCGAGGGAATTAGCAGCGATTAACATGTCCTGGTCATTTCTTGCCCTTGCCAAAATTTTGACCTAGATATTCCCACATTCTCTATTAACGTGTAGAGGATCATCCACTCTATCATCTGCTCGGGTGATGATGGAGCCGTAATTCTGATCGGAGCGGTGGTTGAAAATCCTTTGGCGGTTGATGTTGGACAATATTCTCTTGGAAAAATACTTCCGGCTACAGACGTCCCTTGCAATTGGGGTTACTGTATCACCCCTCCCGTGGGAATGACCTCTTGAACCCTCATTCACACATTCTGTCTTTTTATTCGCGGGTTATCGTGAATCACGTGATCATGGCTGATGAAGTGGGAGTGCTTGTACAACTGCTGACTAATAGTACTCCCTCACTTCAGGTGGTGATGTCCTTGAAGTTGCATACGTGGAAGGCTCAGGAAACCATTCCCCGAACCCAATCCTTCCGAACCCAATCCTTCCGAACCCAACCCCGAGAAAAATCATGTCGGATTTTGCGACTTTCCTCAGTCAGGCTCCGCCAGTGAGCAGGTATGTTAATTCCCTTCATATTCGAGAGATCCCCCCCACCTTTTGGAAAGCCCTTTGATTGGGAAGGGGAGGTTGGGTTGTGGTTCCAATGTGTTCTCTTCTCCCACGCCGTGGCGGGGGTAGTGGTGTGTGATATATCAAACTGATGGATCGACGGAATTTTTAGGGTCTTTGCTGGACTTACGTTTTTATTATCGCTCTCTGCTCATGTCTTGAGGATCCGAGCCGTCCACCCATACTACTTAACATGGTATGCGCCTATGGTGTTTAACACTACACGGCCGGAGATATGGAGGATCGTGACCTCGTTTATGGTATCGAGACCTGGCATGGTATGGACTATACCTCTTTCCTGTTGCACGATGAGGTATATGCTGACTGCTTTTCATATAGTCAGTTATCCTGACACCTTTCTTCCGTGAGTAGCCAATCTTGATATTGTGGTCGCTTTTCAGCCATATCTAACTGCTTTTTTTTTCTTCTTCTTCTATGATGAAGTGTATAAATATTGTAGCGAGTAAGTGGCCACCACCGAATCTATAACCAATCTTGTGAGAGCCTGGCAGTGTGTCGCTGATATGTGGATTTAGCTGTGAGACAACAAAGTTCCTCAGATCCGGAGACCTATTAGTATTTGTGCTCTTCTGTGGGTTTGTGATTCTAGTAAGTGACCATATCAAACCCTATAACCAGCCAATATCACATACTATCCCCCACTCCATGCACCCTAAAATTTCGCGCAATCGTATCGTACAACAAACACTAATCCAACCTACCAAACCCACAGCTCCTAAACACCTTCGTCCTGCAAGGCATGCTCCTCTGCCCCGCCATGACCACTGCCCTAGCATACTACTGGACCGCTCTCTCGGACAAAAACAACTCGGTCAACTTCTTCATCGTCCGCTTTCCGGTAAAGTACCTCCCTTGGGTCATGATTTTTGTCACTCTGGTGACAGAAGATGTCGGCTCAGCCCTCGTCGAAGGAACCGGCATCATAGCAGCTCACCTCTACCTCTTCCTCACAAACATCTGGCCCCGCGTCGCCGGCGGTCGACATGTAATCTACACTCCGCAGTGGGTCCACGGATTATTTGAGGAGAGCGGTGATCCAGCTACTAGGGGTATTCGCGCTGGCGTCCCGCCTTCTGCGGCTGCGGCGGGGCCTGCTGGAGGTGCGAGTGCTACTGGGAGGAGCATGTTCGCGCCGTCGGGGACTTGGACCCATAGGGGGGAAGGGCATCGGTTGGGGAGTTAGGCGGTTTCCTGAACTGGGGTTCGGGTGGATGCGATGGGATAAATTAAGTAGATAATATTATGATAGGTAGTGCGGGGATCGTTAGAAAAATGTACCTGACTTTTCCCTCTTGATTTTGTTTCACACTGTCATATATCTTGCTGTATGTTGGCATGTCGGCATGCCGAGATGGGAACGGGTCCTTTGTATTGCATTTTTTAGGCACGAAAAAGAATTGTGCATCATTATTGCATGGTGTTAGGTCCCGACCGAACACGGGTACCGTATTTGTCTGCCTATCCCTCAGCAATACAGATCACGTGAAAACATCAGAATAGTTTGCCCATCATCCCCCATAGGCCGGGTCGGCAAGCAATAAAATATATTGAACCCTCCGAGAAGATTGCGAAACGATCGCCACTACCGTACTATTACACACAGCGCGAAAGACGGAGGAATTGCACGAGACCGCGTCACCACACTTTTCCCAGTTCAGCGGGAGCACTATAGATGGAAAAACGTTCGAATCCCCCCTCACGCCCAGATTTCCCGGAAGCACGAGTGATATTCTGTGAACCCATATTATTCCCGGCGTTGTAGGGGATGTATCGGCCATTGGACACATTTTTTTTTTGTGGAAAAAATAATAATAATATTGTGTATGACAGATGAATGGATTGCGGTTGTTAAATGGATAAATCCATGTCCGTACTCCCATGGTTAATAAACAATGAATGGATGGGTGGATGAATGAATGAATGAATAGATGGATAAACAAAGTTTTGTGAAATACTTCAGGATATTATGTACAACGCGCAGCCAAATCATTAGTAGCTCTGTGTGGGTTATTGGCTACCCGTTACCAAAATTCCGATCTCTCTTCAATTCCTCCATCATCAGCCTCTCGGTTTCCAAATCGTCCGTTCCGGCATAGTCTTCTTCGGCTCCTCTCTTCCTCTTGGGTCCCTCCCCCCCATCTTCAGCGTCATTAAAAATCCTCTGCCTTTCAAGCACCGCCTCCCTATCCCTCCTCATGCTTTCCCTCCTCGCTCCAATCTCCCTCTTCAACCTCTCATCAACCCTAACCTCAGCCTCCCACTCCCTCCTCCCGACGCCTTCCCACCACTCTTTCACAGCCCTATAGCCCTCCACGCCACTCGCGTCCAGCAGGAACCACTCCACGGGGGTCGTCGGGAAGGCGTTGATGTTCCCGTGCCCCACGCCGCGGCCGACCTTCACCATCTTGACCGGTGGCCCGATGCGCTCGTCCCAGTGCTGGTCATCGAGGATCTCTTTCCAGTTCTGGTCGGCCAGGGTGTCGTTCCAGTGTTTGTCTATTGTGAGGTTGCGCAGGGCAAGTATGGTTCCTGGAGTGGGTTGGAATTTGGATTGGTCGCGCCAGACACTTAAAATTGTTTTGCGGCGGCGGTGGGGGAGATGCGGGGAGGTGGTAGTGGAGGGGGAAGGGGGGAGGAGTTTGCTGGTGGGGTCCCAGAGGTACCAGTCTTGTTTCGTTCCGTCTCGGGATTTGTTGTCGTAGGGATGACGGCGGCAGAGGACGACTGCGAGGAATGCTGTGCGTGTGTTAGATATATGTGTGTGCAGGAGGGGAGTAAGTAAGGAGAGGAAGGGAGGGGGTGGATGTATATACAAGCTCTTGTTCCATGAGTTGCGGTTTCTAGTTCGCCAAATGCCATTCGTCGGTCTATCCATGAGATTGAGTTATTCTGGGGAGTGCTCAAAATTGTAGGAACACGCTCGGTTGCAGAGCTGGAAGTGAGATCTGGGTCTCTATTATTGGAGAACTTCTGTGATAGAAATCGCGAAGGCGACAACACTTTTGAGACTATCCCACCAGTCGTCAATTTCCAATTCATACACAATTCAAAGATTCGAGATAGTTCATACCAGCCCGCTGCGACAGCGGTTTCATGGCCATCGCCGGAGGTGGCACAATCGGAGCCTTAACCTCGCTACTCACCATTTCCTCCCTCACCTCCTCATCAGCTGTGTTCTCCATCTCTTTCTTCTTCCCCGAAGAAAGTATCTCCAGCCCACGTATCAAGAGACAACTACTCCTACCGTAGGTCACCAAGTTAGCACCCACTCATCCACTCACCCACAAAGGCAAAACATACGGCAATTCCGTCTCCCCACTCTCGAACATCGGCTTAACAACATTAAATCCGTTCCCAACCGGACTCCTACACCTCCGCTTATTCGGTGGCGAGGACCAAACCTCGTCTCCGCCGTCCCGATTCTCAGCCTTAGGTTGTCGCGCCTGCTTGATGAGCTCGTAGTTTGTTAATCGCACGATGTGACCTTTGCAGAGTTTGTTGCTGGAGACGAGGTCGTGGAGATTTTTGTCCTGGAGGAGCGCTGGGGGCAACCGAAAGGTTAACTTGTACCCAAGCAGAGGGGAGAGAGCGGGAGGGTGGTACCATGCGTCCAATAAACTGTGTCTGATAATCGTAGCTTTGCTGCGGATTCGGCCTTAGCTTCCGCAGGCTCATGCCGAGCCTGGGTAGGAGTAGTGGTGTAGTCTTTCGATCGGTGGTTGGTGTCGTTGTAGACTAGACTTGCGTTTGTGACATGCAACACAGGCTGCGGAAACTCTGAAGATGGGTTTTTGGAATCGAGGATGTTTTTGAGGACGAGCTTGACAGCGGGGGGCTGCATTGCTGCGGCTGTGGCTGCGGGTAGTGGTGGTAATAGTGGTGATCTACTTGGGTGGTAGAATGTGGGGGGGATTGGTTGGTGTGTGGCAATCAAAACGCGTAAAGTGTGGTGGGGTGTATTTGCACGAGCAGCACAGTACCGTAATTTATACGTGCATCATATCATAGTGGGAGATGTTATTGCAAACCTATCTTACAGTGCAGTGCAATCGGGCTTGCCTTATCTTATCGATAAACCCTCAACCGGATCATTAGAACATTTACGCTATGCTACAAATTTAACACACACGGGGGAGGGGAAGAAGGGGAGCATTAGGAACATTGACTGAGTATACCGAGGTCTAAACATCAATCTCCATATCGTGCTCGATCTGCGCCCTGTTCTTCCTAGTATTCTGTGCCTGAAACCACTTCTTCTCCCAACCATTCCCCCGGTCGACGCCATCCCACCTATGTCCCGGCAAGATCCCATACCTATTCGGCGGCGCGGCGCCCTGATACAGTGGCCTCCCCGTCTTGCTAACTCCCTTCTTCTTACTGCTTAGAAAGGCCATCGCAGGATCGTTCCAGCGATCCCGCTCCCTCAATTCCTCGTTGAGCTCTTTATCGTCTGCGTAGCGCGCCATAGGCGCATACTTCGCGTCTTCGAGCTCCTTCTTCCTCTCGGCCTTCTGCACAAGCTGTACATCGCCCTTCAAGTGCTCCTCCAACTTCCGCTGCTTGGCCTCTTCCTCTTCCAGCTTCTTCCTAGCCTCGGCGCGGGCCATGGCAACGTTGATTATTCGTCCTGAAGCATCGCGGTAGATGGTCTCTTGCCCCCTTCCGCTGATCTCTGGGTCCTCCACTGCGAAGCGTGCGGCTTCTGCTTTTCGCTGGCGCTCCAGTTGAGCGGCTACCTGTGCGGCAGTTTGCAGGCCGGCGTGGGCGCCGCTGGACATTTTTTGTATTGTCGCTGGCTTTTCGTCCTCTTCCTCAACTATTGCCGGTTGGTCTTCTGGGTCCTCCGGCTTCTTTGCGGAAATTATCGCGTCGGCGGCAGCGGCGGCGTCGTCGTCGTCATCGCCGCCCACTGTTGTCCAGTTGGATTTCGTCGTTCGGCGGAAGGCCTTTGTCATTTCGCCAACTGTGAATCAAATTAGCAAATTGAAGGACTGATCGACTGACCGACTGACGGGAGTAATTACCACCCGTCAGGGTTTATATATACGAGAATAGTCATATCAAGATCATGTGTGTGTTTATATTTGGGCAGTGTGTAGGACAGGGAATCATACTGGTAACTGGATCATCCTCATCCCCATCCTCATTGTTATTATTCCAACCTGGTACATCGTCGTCCGCGACGATCACGCCGGCATCTTTGCGCTTCCGTTTCTTCGCCTTCTTCTTCGTGGAGTCATCCTTCGTTAGGTATTTCTGTAGGTATTCTGCTCGGGACATTGCTTGTTTCGTCGAGTTTTGGTTTGTCTTGGTAGGAAACTTGTATGTAGATTTTCCCCCCAGAGAAAGAGAGAATGTGCATGTATTAGTCATCAATAGCCTTGTTTGTATGATAACTGGCTACCTCATGTGACTGCAGGGTACCGGAAGCTATGCCAGAAGCATAAACTACCGTATCAGAGGCAGGGTTGTCACGCAGGACCATTCTAGCCCCCCGTCACTCGGTGCTGCGGATTATGATACAGTTATGATAGATCTATGGAGGGAGGAGTCACCCATTTGCTTCAGGGCCTTAAGTTAGAAAAAAAAAAAACTACAAGCAGACAAGGCCTGAAACTTTCTCCTTACGCATCCGGTATCACGCGTTTCTACATTCTCCTCTCTCTCTCTCTCCTTTCTCTTTACTCCGGGTTCTACCGTGCTCGATCTCAGTGAGGCATTGCTCAACCCGCTGCATACCACATAGCAAGCTAGCTAGACTACCGGCACCTAACAGGACGTACTATACAGTATGCCGCGCTCAGATGAGGCCACAGCCTTCTTTGTAGCTGTCTATGCAGCCGTCCAGGTACTGACCTCCTCCCCCGCCTTTCAATTTATGATACAATGTAATGCTCTAGAGGTCTAAACTGCACCTCTCGTTCACAAAAATACAGGAAATACCCTACGGAAAGGTCACTTCGTACGGCCACATCGCCCACTTAATAGGAAAGCGTGAGTAGAGTAAAAAAGGAACCCCCCCACCAAAAAAAGACCAAGCAAGCAAGCCCCCCCCTCAGCCCCAGCATGGCTAACATCCATACCTTCCAGCACAATGTCCAAGGTTAGTACATACAGTTATCATACGGTACCCCCCGAAACTCCCCAAAAAGAACAAAGAAAGAGAGATCCAGGGAATGGACGAATGAACAAACCTCCTCCTCCCCAAACCCGGCGAAAGTATCATTCATTCATTCATTCATTCATGCTACAGACAAGTTGGTCAAGCCTTAAAACACCTTCCAACAGATCCAGCGAACACGTTTCACCATGGAAACGTCCCGTGGCAGAGGGTTATTGCAGCTAGTGGGGTAATTCCCAGACGGTACTTTTCCCCCTCTATTCTCCCACAATTCCTACCTCACCTTGTCTTGCCAGACCTTACCTCCCCTGCCCCGCCTTGCCTGTCCCTGTTCGTCGCCCCATTATTGCCCCCACCGAAATGCTCGTACATACACATACAGTACTGTAGTTCGCCCTGTCCTTTCCTGTATACTATCTGTATGTCTCTCTGTCTGCATACATATAATCTATACATCCTACGGCCAGACGGACTGTAGGAGTGCGATGCAATCGACCCAAGTCCCATCCCACTCATCTCTAGCGGTTACCCGCGGCCCGCCCCGGCTCTACCACACCCTTCTCAAGTTTTCCCTCACTTCCCCAGCCCAGAGGAAACTTAGACTTACACAAACCCCAAACCCTTCCTTCCTTCCTTCCTTCCTTCTATGATACATACTGACTGATAATAACCGCCCCCAGAGATAACCCTTCCGGCGCAGCACGTCACGCCCAAGCCCTCCGCGGTGAGGGAGTGGTCGTGACGACAACAGGGGGAGGGGGAGAGCTTCACGTGGACTTGAGTGGTGAGCATGGCTGGTTTCCAAATGTACTCCCATCTAAGGGTGGTGGTGGTGGGGATTCGGTAAACGAGGAAACAATGTTTCCGGTCTTATTTTAGTCTTCTGGGGTTTGTTTGTTGGTTGGTTGTATCGATACCACAAGTATGATACCGGGAGGGGGGTTAAGATATGGTATTGATTGTACCTGCACGACGAATTATTGTAGGTATCGGCAGGTAACTTAGTTATCGTACATACCAGTTTTCGCAGTTGGTCCATCTGGGTTTAGCTTACTGTGCGCTTTCCGGGTTGGATCTGGGTAAAAAAATTTGGGGTGAGGCGGAGTTTTGGATTTGTGAGTGAGTCGTGCTGTGCTGGGTGTCAGGAGCTCGAAGCGATGATGATGGAGAGAGAGAAGGTAATGGAAAGTATGAAAAGGGAAGTGAGTGAGCGATGAGTGCTCAGTGCCTGCTGAATTGATACACATTTGTTTTAGTCTAATTGAGCGCGTGTTAACCGGAACCGCGGCACAGACCAGCCACTTTTGGGGCTCAGCTACAACGAGAAAGGGTTGGAAAACGCTGGAAGATACCGGTACGTCACTAGGCCGGTGAATGGGGGGGAGAGAAAGAAAGGGTTCAAATCGTTCATTCATTCTTGTCGGAGACCACCGTATAATATTCTTGTTGCAGTGGGACAATACGAGTACAATGTAATTCAGCTTCCACCAACATTCCCTTCTCTATGTTTCTATCAGTATTGTAAGTGAGCTAAAGGATATTGCCCCATCTACCGAATCTCTAATTCTACCTGTAATCGCCATCCGAAATCCCCCTGCCCTTTGCCGATAATAAATGCCTTTCTCTCCAAAATACCCCTCCCTCCTAGCTCGGTCCCGCTACTCCTGATGTTGATCTAACCGGGGGAAACCGCGATCTGGTCCGGAAGAAGATAAGGTATGATAATGTGAAAGGGAAAACATAGAGAGTAGCCTTTTTCCGATCGGGGGTAAGTTAAGGAGTGGGGAGGACACTTCACAATATACCCACCGGTGCTCTTCCCCCTACCTGTTTTGGCTTCTCCGGGTTCGTTCTCGGTTTATTATATTATATAAATGTAAAAAAATGGATGGATGTGTTGTATATGTAAGTTATGTAGGTCCAAATTTTCGGCTTGTCGGTTGCCAAACAGTGGTTGTTGTGCACGGGTGCCCCAGCGATTTCGTTGAGCCCAGCAAATCTCTTTTGTGCCCGTTATGTATGTACTAGTGTATCGGTATGTAAAAGTGTACTCGTACTCATGTCGCCGGATTGAAGTCGCTCCCATTTTTGGTGGTAACGCGGCTTCAATCCGGCGACATGAGTACGCTGTAGCTCACTTAGAGGTGGGTTGCGGTTAGCTTAGTTTTGGTGGTTGCCATAAGGCCCGACGAGAAGTGCTAGTACACCACATGTTGCACTTAAGGCCCATGAACAGGCGTCACCAGGATGCTGAGAAACCCGACTCAGAGCACGAAAGTTGCAAAGCGCCCCCCCCCCCCCAAATTATAGGTCTAAGTTGGTGGGTGGGATAGGTGATGGGTTAGGAATGAATGGAAACGGATCCTTCTTGCCCCTTCCCTATTCCTCCGGATTCTCGCATGCAGCTGCTACCGTCATCGTCTTTGAAAGCTGCTCGCACGTGTAGCTAAAGCTCTATAAAGCTCCTACCCACCCTCCAACCTTCCCCTCTCCCTCCTTTCACCCGCCTTTCTGCCATCCTATATTCGATCTTCGTCAATCTGCTGTCCGTTTTTCATAGTCTGACACACATTCGCCCTAACATCACCGTAGCTCTCACTCGAAACACCGACCTTCGTTCATTGCCTCTTTCCTGCGTTTTAGCCACACGCAAGCTTCCATCCAACAACCACAGCACATCTCTCCAAGATCCTAAACTTTGAACGAAATCATGGCCAGCGACCTTCCTGTCAGCGATCATACTGCTGATCTCAGAGGCCCGGCTGTTGAATGGCAACGCGGCAAGGAGGTAAAACCACCACATCCCTCTCGTCGATCAATTCCCATGGCTGACTTTGGTTTCCGTAGCGACGTATCAAGTACCAAAATGTCAATGTGGCTCTCCTTGGGCAGCCAAAAGCTTTCATCTGGCCAGATGAGACCAAGCCTGCTCCCGTCTGGAACGACCGAAACAAGTAAGTTCATATGCCCAAGCACAAACTGATAATTAGTACTGACAACCCATCAAGGTTCCAGATGCCTCGACAGGATGCCCGCAGCTGCCATTGCAATGGGTGCCGTGGCTGGCGCGGCAGACAACAAAATAAGAAGAAGGCTGTTGAAAAACTCCATTGGGACGATGAAATCTGCACTGCTCGACAATACCCTCTCTCGCCATCAGCTGAAGAGAGGGAATATCTTTGGGACGATTCGTCTTCGGATAGCGGCTCCATCGAAGGTGTCGCTTATTCGTTCGACCGGTCGGGGCCCAGCACCGGAACTGATACGCTGAGTTACGCTGTAACCGAGGCCTTCAAGAAGTTCGAGAACAAGGAGTTGGCCACCTTGATCAAGAATGAGTACGAGGTCGTCGACTCGAGCGATTCAGATGAGGACTTCGAGTTGGTCTAGGTTGAAATGAGAGGTCCTACATCGCTGTCCCAAACGTGCAACTAGATGGAGTGCATAACCGTGACAACGACTATCGGCGGTGATGATTTTGATGTCTGTAGAATTTGAGTTTTTGTCGAGTATCGGTTCTTCCTGGCTAGCGGCCTTATTAATCCTTCTTTTATTTCTGCCCATGGTTTAACTGCCTTTGCGAGCCTCGCACCTGTAGCGGATAGAGTATATTTATTTTCCTTCGTAACTGCTTTTTTCTTTCTTTCTTCCGTTCTAGAGTCTTTTGGGGGGGGGGATAAGTCTCAGTGGAGCGCTAGCACTTGTCGGAGATTGAGCTTTGATTCTCTTTCCCTTTCTTTCCTTTTCTCGATGGGATTTGGTATTTTCGATGGTGTTTGTATGGTGGTTTCCGGTGCCAGTCCAGAGGAAGCTTTTTGCCATGGAGCGGGGGGCCTAATGTCGATTTTTATTTGTGTGCGCTGGGCAGTTTTGTGGGAGCAGTCCTACAAGTAAAACCCAGCTTGGCTTAAGCCACCATTTGAATTACTCTCCCCAGATACTATTCCTACCGCAGTAACATGGGATGGAATTAGATATAGACTTTATTGACGCCTTTATGGCATTATTTTTTGAAAAATTTGATCATTTTTGAATATCTCATGATATCTAGCTTTTTTTTCTTTGGACATGGGTCCCAGCCTCATCCATAAAAGAGAGCTTCAACACAACTGAGCTCTGAGGGCACGACGGTACTTGTGCTTGAGAATTTGTTACTGAGTACGAAAGCACGGACTGGCCTTATCTTTCCATAGCTTCCAACTCTTACTCTCTAATCCCGTCTCCCAGTGAAAACCATTGTTTTACTGGGGTTCTATCTAATCGGGCGTTCACCAAGCTCACTGTTCTCGTATCCTCGCACAATCAGATCCACATCCCCGAAAACCCACGCAAAAAAACCCCCCTCTGAGCTGCAAATATCATACCATCACCCACCACCAACAACCGCACAATCAAGAAAATGCGCACCTCGATCCACCTCCTATCCCTAACCTTTTCCCTAACCCTCTTGCTCTCCCGCTTGACCCCCAGCACAGCATACCGAGACTCCGCCCCTAGCAAGAGCGAGCAAGACGACGACTACTCACTTACCCAGGAACTCTACCAATGGCCCATATTTGCCGAATCCCCGACACCATTGTGCGAGCTGTGGTATCATGAACGCTGGGAGGATGCCTCATGCCCCTCTGTCGGTCACAAGAACTGCGCTATGACCGGCGAGTGCGGTGATGACGAGATTGTTCGTGTCGGGATTATGGATGAGGGGGGGGTGTTTAGGGGGGTTGTTACTACCGGTGTATGTGTTCTACTCTCACATAGATCATGGATGGGGAGAGGGACTAATGGGGTATGGATGGGTGGATTGGCAAGAATAGAAAGCACTCAAAAATCGTGACAAAACCCTAATAAACATCCGTCGGAATCGCAGCAACCCGGCAAAGGTTTGGAGGGTGGAGTTTCAAAGGGTTTATGATGTATTCCCCCCCGCGCAAACTTCCCTTCTCTCGTCGTATGGTGACTAATTGAAGGGTGAAAATAGCTCGAAGAACGCGACGTAAGAGCAACAAACCCAACCCCGGGCCCACAACCATTCCTGAATAAACCCATTGTGTTGAACGCCGAGGGGAAGTTGCCAGAGCCGAATGTTGAGAAGACCTTCTTGCAGAAGTACCCTATCCCCCCTCCATACCTCCAAATTGCGCATTGTGAACAAAGGCTAACGGATGACTGGATAAACAATAGGTACTGGTGGGTCCTACTAGCAGGAGCCTTGCTCGTCCTATCCGGTGGTGGTGGTGCGGAATAATCATTCCCCTCTTCTCCCCGTCAAAACCAAGAGGCAATATACCAGATGGATAGAAGGATGGTTACGCACTATACCACACTGTAATTCGCGCTTTACTACCGTATTGTATTGTACTTGCTTGTGCGATAAACACAAACAACACGATATATAATAAAAAAAGCAAGTTTAATACCCGGGCATTGGCACCTTGCCTATCCCGTCTTACCATGTTTACTCCTCTCCTCTCGGGTTTACCTTATCACGAACATCAGCTCTGCCTATCAGAATCACGTCATGTGATTTTTAGCCTGAAGACTACTCCATATAGGTTTCCCCCCGGAGGTAACATAAACCGCAGCGTGGGTGTGCATCATTGACACCGGTACTGTAGAGTAACACATGCGCAACAGATCATTTACCGGCACCGTACTTGTAAACGGGTAAACACGAACACACGAGTTAAGCACGTCATGAACCTGTCTCTCTCTCTGCCAGTACGGTATGATATGTAGATATAAAATTAATCACTGATCATCACTCGATATATTCACAAACTCTTTCTGTTGTAAATCGAAGTATTAAATGAGGACAAAAAAAGTGTACGGGCACAAGCGGTAGGCAGAAGTATTAACTCACTCGTTTAACATTCTATGGGGGATAAAAAAAAAACAGGGTCCTTTAAATACACGAAAACCCTCTTGCAGATGCCATACTCTTCGATGCAACTTTCGGCATGCAGGACGATTATGTCCAAGGCTTTTTTAAACGAATGGTGTGTGGTATGATACACGGTTGGGAGGAGGGAGGGAAGCGACAGAACCGGAATGGATGGAAGAGGAGGGAGGGAGTGGAGAGAAAAAAAAAAAGAAGGAAAAAAAGACCATTGCGTACTCGGGGAGTCGAACCCCGTTCTCCCGCTTGGGAAGCGAAAATCATAACCGTTAGACCAAGTACGCATGTTGTTATGAGTTTGGGGTATATTTGAATTTCATACTCCTTTTTGTCGGTACTTGATAGCACACAATCAATAAACTTGGGAATGGCTCCCTTCGCGCGATCCTTGCTATGACTTGGCGTTTGTATCCTGTGGTTTGGGCCACTTTGTATGATGGTGAATTTCTTGGGGGGGGGGTGGTAGTTAACGCGCTCTATCACATAGTAGCTGTCCAACTACTAGTAGTACTGGTATTGCTCTGTCGCATCGTATCGTGTTGGGTTGAATTACTGAAGATCTTGCTTTTCTTTCTTTCTTTCTTCCTACTTTTCGTCCGGGCACGGTGTGGGCAATGCTAAACGTGTAGGCCGGGTTGTCACTCGTTCACTTGTATTCATCATGGGGGGTTTCAAATTATGCATGTATGCGTGCCGTGCCGTTCGTGTGATGGATGTTCAGTTTTTTGTTTGGTGGGGTAGGTGGAGTGGAGTGGAGTGGCCGGATTGGGTTTTTTTGATTGAGGAATAAGAGAGGGATGTGATACCGGGGGGGGGGGGGCGGAAGTGAGAATACATGGTGGGCTTTGTGATTAGTTTGTTTTGGTGAGGTTGTTGCTACCATGTGTTGTGGTGGCTGCATAGGATTGGGAGTACAGTAGGATGTGATGAGTTGGTGGTCAGGGAGGTTGTGAGGTGAGGTATCATAAGCATGATACTGGTAGGAGGGGGGAAAGAAAGGAAAAGTCACGTCTTGATTATTTGAAAGAGAAGCTTCATCAATTTCTTCAGACAAGGCTGCTGCTGGGGCACCGATAGTAATGGTATTATTGGTGAGCTTCTGACGATAGAAACGAATCATCAAATCTCAATCCCAACGTAGAGACATTCACCACAATCTATTGCTTGACAATTCTTACAAAACTTTCTTTCCCGACAAACTATGACAGCGGAAAACTGCGTCATCTGCAGCCCCAAGGTTTCCTCGACCCCTCGGACAGCGCCCAAAAGCCGATGAAACCCACCAGGGAATAAATCAAAAATTAAGCAACCCAGAAGGCCCGAAGACCTTTGGCAGAGGCTCGCGTCCTCGCTGTGCAATGAGGTCGGAGATCCCTGAGTCTCAACTATCCATGAGCAATCAAGACTGTCGCCAGGTAAGTATGAGGAAGTAAGAGGGGTGTGGGGGAGCGCGGGTTTAAATAGAGATTCCTGAGGCCGAATGCCAAGAGAAATTTGGCCGATGGTAGGGTTTGGGGCTTAGGGTTCTAGAATCAGAGGTATAATGATAGGGTTGTGGGGATTTTGTTCAATAGTTCTCGGTGACACAAGAGATATTGTTGGAATATATTGTGTTTTGGGCCCGAAGTTTATTTGATTTTTTGTATCGGAATTTGGGTCGCTTTACCAGTGGAATGTGTAGAAGTCTCCGTGGAATGATATGAGCTAAACTTGTGATGAATTGGGGAAGAAGGGGCTGGTAATTAGCTATGGTACTGATGCGACTAGTAAGGCCTCACTCGAGACCTCGAGAGTCATCATTTGCTACTGTAGGCGCGTGCCCACTACTCGTAAAGCGTTTTTCTCATTACAGTGTTTTTGCTCATTCAGATGTTTTGCATGTGAAATTTCCTTTCTTCCTTGCTTGAGCTCTCCCCCGCCTTTCCAGAGTTACTGGTGGATGCCGGATAGGAACTGCCGGGATAGTACATTACATAAAGCAGAGTTGCCGCGTTTCTGGCAGGCAGGACAGCGACCTCATCAGATATCCGGGCAGCACACGGGGGGGGAGGTGGTTTGGACGGTATGACATATCAAGGGATCTGGAAGCAATTTACTCCATCTGAACTGGCCTTGAGCCTGCAGCCTAATAACACATACCCT
The DNA here is from genome assembly GCA_014065205.1 of Tuber brumale. Classification (NCBI taxonomy): domain Eukaryota; kingdom Fungi; phylum Ascomycota; class Pezizomycetes; order Pezizales; family Tuberaceae; genus Tuber; species Tuber brumale. Next base: position 37,173 of record JACCEG010000156.1, read on the forward strand.
GGGGTAACTTGGAGATCTTGCAGGAAGCTTTGCTTTATATTTTCCACCATTAGATATATCATGTTGATCCTGTTTTTGCTCTTTTCGTTTTTCATGTTTTAGTACATATAAGATTACTAGCCTACATGCAGACTTCGTGGAAACTCAACCAGGCCTTTTCCTTTTTCATTTTACCCTTCTTCTTGTTGGCTACTTCAGTGGTATTAGTACTGGACACCCCACTTGTAGCGCCAACAGCAGCTTCTTCAACCGGTACTAGACGCTTTCGCCTGACTACTGGAAGCTCGGCCTTTGTCCCTCCAGTCATTTTATTGCATTTTGAGCAGGGGGTTGTGAATAACGAGGCGTATGTTCCAATCATTTCCTAGTTTAAAGCGTTAGTAGTGTTTGTCATCATAAATAAATCTGGGCCTGTATTACCAGCAGCATTTGAAGATTTCCGGCGTTGGGCCGCATAGTGATACTGCGCAGAAGAGCAGTGTAAAGATGAGGGATTGGTTGTTGCTCAGGCTTTTTAGAATTGACGATGGAAGTAACGATGAAGCGGCGAGTGCTTGTAGCCGGATCCGACTTGTCCACCGATATTGAAGAATTAGTAGATAAGTTCATGTCGATGGTGAAGAGGAGATCGGTTGGCGTTGGTAATTTGAGCTATACCCGCAGGGCGACGGGTAAACAAACTTGAGCAATCGGAGTACGGAAGCCAAAGGTTTTACCTTGATAGTTCTCTTTCCAGACTCCTCTCCGTCGCTGACTTCAACCCCAATGCTCGGATGTCTCCCTTTGAAATCTCCGATGACTGTGGGGATCTCTACGTCTGGGGTTTCTATTTCATCTTCCTTCATTTCATCCTCTTCTTCCTCCTCGGGCTGATCGCTGGCATCTTTCATCTCTGTGTCCTCGGGTTTAGGGGCAACCTTCAGCTCTTCCTCTTCTTCTTCCTCATCATCCGGCATGAAAGTGTCGTGGACTGAGAGTCTCTGTATCCCCTCGGGCTTCTTCGCTCGTGACGCGCCTGCGCCATCGAAAATTTCTTTGCTATCGACCCACGATGAGTTAAAATCCAACACCTCCTCTGAGCTGCTTTGCGCTCTATTTGCAAGATCGGCGTAGAATTCCGCGGCTGTGTGGAGAAAACGGTCAGCCTTATCCGTCCCGCGGGAGAAATTTCAACTTACGGGAGGGATATTTTGTGGATAGCGGGGATGTCAGACGCGGAAGAACCGTGCGAAGACTGATCAACTATAATGAAGGTGAAGAGGAGAAAGACAAAAGTTTAGATTGGTATTCCCTCGGCGCTGGGAGCCAATACGGAAATAAACGAACCTTATTGTGAAGATCGTCGAGACGTTTGAACGAGTCGGCGAGCTTCTCCTCGTCCCACTCCCCGGAACCTGCTGGCTGCTGGCTTTGCAGCTGTTGAAGCTGCGGTGGTGGAGGCGCGTTCCCATTCGGTTTCGACATAAGGAGATTAGTTGAAGGGGGGGATTATTAGTTAGGGACTTGGGTTGGAATTTTTGTGGAATGGGGTAGCACTGAGCGAGAGTTGAGGGTGGGATGGACTAGACGCGGGTAGTTGCCGAGGAGAGCGACAAGCACCCGCACCGCTATTTACAGAGGTCGCTCACAATGAAAAAAATATTATTGTGAGCCTCAGGGCCCATCCCAGTCCCTTCTTCCGCCAAATCCGTGATTTTAGGTATGATACATGACAAGCCCTTCCTTGGGTACAGTACAACCGTTGCATGCGGGAAGGCGGGTAAAAACTCCAAGCAAAAAGCAAAGACAAGAAAAAAGGATACTGGTAAAAGCAAACCCAGAGCTAATGTTGCCCTACGGGCAATCCTCAAAGTGAATATACGTCTCAATAAGAAAAGTTGCTTGAAATACTGTATCACCCTCCACAAGGAAATCGTGATCTAACCTAAAAACCATCCGTGGGCGAGGGAAATTTCATACGATTTGGGGAAACAAACGTAACCAAAACCTTCATGACAATTCAATTGTGCCAAATTGTACCATCAGCTCCAATTGCAGGACACAGTTCTCATCTGACCAGTCTGTTTGTACATCAAAGTAGCTTTTTTTGGTCCTCATCGGATGAATTCTGTCGTCATAGAACTCTGGGAGAATCTTTAAGATTTCACCATTCCTGATAAAGTGGCTTATATGTATCTGCGATAAGGTGAGCACTTTGGGTCCACCCGATCCCCATGTATCTCCTTATGAGTCTGTTCCAATTCTTCCGTGTAGAGGAGCCAAGACAAGCTTGTTCTGCTAGCTCAAAAGGGGCCTTGATTCCCATATGCCTGCAGCGACAGCGACAGCTACCTGTAATGGTCATTGCCCTTGTATTCCCTATCGTACAAAGGAAATAGCGACAGAGACGCTACAATATAAAGAACCTAGATCAGGACGATAGCATCTCTCGGGGCCGTAGGCAACCTATTCTCCAGTCCATTCAGGCTTTGTCCTATTGACAAACGCAGTCATCCCGGTCTTTTGATCCTTTGTAGAGAACAGTGCATGGAATACCCTCCTCTCATACTTCACACCCTCACCCAACCCAACCTCGAAACTCTGATTGACAACCTCCTTGGCCGCTTTTACCGCCAGCGCTCCGTATCCCGCAATCGTCTCCGCGGTTTCCAATGCTCCCTCAACACATTTCTCGGGAGTGTCAAACACCCTCGCCACAAGACCCCATCTCTCCGCTTCCTCGGCGGAGAATGTCTTTCCAGTGAGAATCAATTCCATAGCCCTCGCTTTCCCAATAGCCCTAACCAGCCGCTGGGATCCTCCTGCGCCCGGGATAACTCCCAATTTGATTTCCGGTTGGCCGAATGTAGCTGTCGGTCCGCAATAGATGATGTCGGCCATCATGGCGAGTTCGCAACCGCCTCCAAGAGCGTGCCCGTTGACAGCAGCAATGACGGGTTTCGAGATTTGAGTAACGTCCGACCACAGCTTGATAAAGTCTTTGCCGTACGCTTCTGAGAATGTCAAGTTCTGCATTTCCTTGATATCGGCGCCCGCAGCGAATGCCCTTTCGCTGCCGGTAATGATAATTGCGCCGATTGCTTTTGAATCATCAAATGCGCGAAGAGCATCGTTAAGCTCGGACATAAGAGGAGTGTTCAAGGCATTGACTTTTGGGCGATTGAGAGTAACTGTGAACTCGATTATAAGCATTCGGCCTAATTGACGTTCTAGGAGGCTGCTTGATACTTACCCTGCCCAACACCCGGCCTGGGGGAAGAAACAAGAATGTGTTCATAAGATTTAGAGCTCAGGGAAGACATTGGGCGGACAAGGCGAGGGATTGTAGGAGAAATAAGGTGAGCAGAAGTAGGTCTAATGAAACGAGCAAACATATTGACTGGGGTGTATGATAGGCTTTTGGGACACAGTACGTATGATTGGAAATGGTTCATGTAACATATGGTTCCGGCCAGCCATTCACAGCACCTCGGCAGATGCAACAGGGACGCCTTGGCATAAAATCCGGTTTTAAAGAAGCTGCAACCAAGTTCAGTTCCCGTTCATGCCATATTTTTTTCTTAATTAAATTTATGATAGGCAGAGAATGTTGCATACTTTCTTTTACTACGGTACTTGTGCATACACAAATGCGGGTATCAACAAAAAAGCTAATTCCCTCCCCACAGTACCCATCAGTCCTATCACGCATGAGATGGAAGAGATGACTGGGTAAGAGGTTGGAGGTGGACGCCACGCGTGAAGCGACGTCCCACGCTTTATGATGGACACCCTGAGAATTATTCTTGAAAGAATCTCTGAAATGTGTGCAGGAGCATCCACAGTTCCCACCCCATGCATGATCTTATATTTATATTGACCAATGGTGGTCTGCGGATTCCTCCTTGTTTCGCCAAATATTGATCCTATCCTGGGAAAGGTTACCATCATCGAGGGAGGACGAAGGTTGAACGGAATGATAAAGACCAATCATTTGAGGACGCATACACGAAAACCCTAGCACAAATGAGGGCCTGGAGGGGGGTAGATGGTCTACTCGAGTACAAGCTCCGGACGGAAGCCCTGGTGTTGGTATCGGAGTCGGAGCGGCCGTTACACACTGGCAAGTTATCCCACGTCTTAGGAGTAAAGACAGAGTCCCTTGATCTAAATCTTGAAAACATTCCTACAATTCGAACACTCCTAGCGCGCTCTTTGGGGGATTACCACGGTTGAGGCATCCCCCTCCACCGCCGGCTTGCCCCCTCCGGTTTGCTAATGTATTTGTCCAATAATCCAAGCCTATTCCAAAGTCCACACTCAATGATGGGCTGCGGATGGTGCCCATGAGGGAGTAGTAGTAAAGCTATCATCGGAGCAAGAGGGTATCAATTTCAACCCTAAAATACTATATATGGCCAAGCTCCACCCCCGCGGTCTGCGGAGAACAGCCACGAAGGAGTAGCAAAGCCGCTATTACGATGAGACGATGTCAATCCCGGCGTACCGGACCTCTGTGGCGAAACAGTCCTCGAATTATCTGCCTCAGTTGGGCATACAAGAGTTGTGGAGTTACTCCCCATACCTAAATCCTCTTTCCCCTTCCCAGTACATATCGACGATGCCCCAGAGGCTCCTCTCACCAGATTGGGCTTCTGACTTACTTCAAGGTTCTCTTGCCTTTCACGGTCGAAGCCCCTTCCCCCTGATACCCGGCTCCTCCTTGGAACAGCAACTGGCTCCTTCACGATTATTTCCTATTTAATCTTTCTCTTCTACTTTCCCACAATTAGTCCCCCCTTATCAACCATTTTTATTACTATCATTTCATAGATAACTACTGCACTCGTACTACGCATGCGGAGTGGGCGGGGACAAAACCTTTGCCGACCCAAGTTAGATACGGTATATACAGTAAAGGGGAGTTGAGGTACGAGCGGTACTGGAAATTCATGCAGGGGGTCCTGTGGCGGTCTGCGGCGCATAACCTATTCTTCTCTCTCCATTCCTCTCCTGGAGTCAATTACTTCCGTCTCGCCCCCCGCCGCTTATCTCCCTTCATTAGATAATACTCAGTACCCATGTAAATCTCCAGTACAAAAAAGTACGGGGAGACAGTACTAGGCAGTTAGGGGTTTAGGGGGGGATAAGGGGAAGGAAGATATCCATTGGAGAGGCTGCTAGACAGGTATGACACATGAACTTTTGTGACAAGTGTCAGCAATACAGCAATGGGCCCTTGAGTCCTGGAATTTAATTCTATGGGGGATTACAGACCAAGACTAATGCTTCTTGAATTTGTTTTGATACATGCAAATCTCACCAGGTATTATATGAAGTGCCAATGGGATAGGAGATATTTTTAAATGTTTAACCACAGTACTCTGCCAAACCTGGGCATGGGGAAAGGAGTGTAATCCTTTCCCACAGCAACCCATCAGTGTATATATATTGCCAGCTGAAATTAGGATATCAGTTTTGAGCATCCGCAGGAAGCCACCTATCACAACACCCTTAGGATGTGGAATCCAAACCCAACGCCATCCATCGGACCCTAGGTAACTTAGCTTTCCTCCTGTGGCTGCATTTCTCCCTCAATTTATTGTTACGATACTATCCTATGAATCAAAATCAACGCAAAGGTGTGCTTAGACAATCATGAGTTCCAACTGTGTGGCACAGTACCCTCATGGAGAAACCGCTAGCCTCTCTTTATTAGTCAGCTCGTCGACCCCCTCACTAAAACTTACAACCTGTAAAGTGAGGCATCTGGGGTTTGATAAGTTAGCTAATGAGATATTTTTTTTCCCCACACGCAGCAACAACGAGGCATCCCGAGCAAGCCGAGAAGAATGGAAAGATATAAAGGACGAAGAGGAAAAAATAGAGAGAGAGAAAAAACGGAATCAACAAATATCTTTCACTTAAATTAAAATACCACACAAAATCAATCTTCTTACCAAATCTCCGGGCGAAATATCCCGGATGGGCCACAAAGTGGACAAATGGTTTCCAACCTGATAGGGTTCTCGAGGAGCCCATGTTATATATATCATACTGTGCTGTACTGTACTGTACAGTACGTTAAGTTGAATTTGGGTGGGGTTTTTTTTATGCCACGCACCACCGGTATCATAAATTCAATCTGACTTGACCTGAGGCAAGTCGTGATTCATGTTACTGTAACCGGTCTTGATAGTATATGCCTGGAATACCCCGAGAAATCAATTATTCCACGGTATTCTAACTAAAGCAAAAGTAGTATCAAGTTCTATAGAGCCCACCAAAGTCAACTCCAATCTGAACCAAATAGACGAGAAGGGAACGGAAACAATGATTAACACTAATTTAATACTCCATAAACGGAAATTACTATAGCATGAAAAAGCTACTTACTTTGCTTGTAGGAAGTCCATTCTCTCCAAATATCACACTGGTATATAGCGGGGTGGGGGTAGGAATGCGCGCCGGGGGGAAGAGGGGGGGGGATGAAAGAAATCAAAGCCATCAAGCACCGAGAAAACCCCGGCATTGTGTAAGAGCTATACTGTGCGGTTTTTGAAGCAAAAGGGGGAGATAATATGATATGCTAAGATTGGTAGTTAGCTAGGATGCGAAGGAACAAGTACATGTAGGGTGGAACGAGAGCTAGAAGGGGTGAATTGAGAGCGAAGTTTAGCAGTGACAGTGCAATACTGTAGGTGAGAGGTTTGTCGGGCGAGGAGCTTTTGTCGTGTGTGTGTCAAGATCTCGGGATCCTTTTTGAAAGAGTGGCATCCTCTCGCTCCAAAAGCATCTTTACGGTGTCATGCCCCTTTCCCTCTGCCCACAAGAGAGGTGCCGACCCACTTCATCCGCGGTGCCTGGGGTAATCTCCTCCGACATATTCATCTTCAGCCGGCAAAGAGAGAGGTGCTCGGCTGCCTTTACCGACCATGTCGGGAGCGACATCCTCCTATCCTAAAAGCATCCTCACGATGGCCCTATGCCTAAGTATTTTAATAAAGTCGGCGTCCTGTCTCTTTTGTGCAGGCCGCTGAGGGTAGCCGGTTTGGCTTACAGTTGACTACTACCGGCAGTATCAATTAGGACTTAATTTTCTCATCCCGCCAGTCTAAATTAATCATTGGCCCAAGCGGGGGTCCAGATAGCATTTCAACCTGGAAATGCTATAAAAGCCGTAGGGGAAACCGAAAATCAAAAAACTCCATAATATTACGAATTAGACTTCAAGATTTCCCTTCTCGTTTGATATTATGATAGACCAAACTCCACTATAGATGCAGGCCGGGCCCGGGAACCAGGGAGGAGCCAAGAAAGGTGAGGCGGATGTCTCAGCCAACTTTGAGATTCACTTTCAATTCACGGCTCAGCCCAAGACCAACTCGGTAGAGTAACCTGCTTAAGGCCAGTCGTATTCTCTGAATACAAGTTGTCAAAAAACCACACCACGAAGGAGACGGACTAGATTGCTGTTGTAAGGCCCATGGGTCGGCCGAGGGGGTTTGCTCCAGAGCCCCTGAGACCCCGCCAGGACCCAAGATCCGCGGCCAACTTGAGGTTAGCATAGCCCCCGAGGGGTGTAGAGTACTGCACAGCGCCACGTATGAAGGGTAAGTCTGCCATACTTCCCCGAGTTAGCTCTAGGGCCATCAAGACCACTCAGAGAACGGTGTTTGCTCCAGCTGCTGGGGCAAGAGCTTAACAGACTTTTTTCCTTGACCAAAAATTAACGTATCCGGCCTATGTAGTTGCGTAACTCGGGCTACTTACGATAGGGGTGAAAGTACAATTAATCAGAGACGATGAGCTAGCGTGCGTAGGAGGGGCGACGGGGAAGCGGACGGAATAGGCAACAGTGATTTGGGAATACCGAGTGATGGTCGATGATAGAGAGAACATTTTAGCCCGCATTACAACATATTGGAGATTGGATCGATACCAGATGTGATATAGGATTTGGCTATATACTCGAGTAGGTGGGGGAGCCACCTAGGAAACCTAGGGTCTGTTGTAGCAAAATTGTTAAACAGCTCCTAGGAATATTCATCGCGTTTTTGTTGTCAGCGATGTCCAAATCAACTCTTATCTTATCTACGATCCATATACAGTACGTAATTTGTATCATAATATTATTATGGTGCTGGTCAATCAAAACCAGCCCTCGTAGCCAACCTGATTCAAAATTCCCAAATCAGTAACAGCCTCTTCCTGAGGAGGTAAAAGTAGGATTTCCTCTGGTAGAGTTATTTAAATAGCAAATTAGAACCAGTCTATGGTTTTTGGTTTGAGTGAGAATTGAAGTTGCTACACAACCTTATCAGATAATCTACTACAACATTATTGCAAATACCCCCTCTGAGTACACCAATAAAATAAAAAAATAAAAATCACTAAAACTCCTGAAAACAGTTTGTTCACAAAACTACCAGAGGAATAATTTTTAAAGTTTTCTCTTGATTGTTGATAAGTCTAGGCAGATTTTCCAGGAAAATTGAATGTATGGCTGGTCTTGATTCCCTGGAACCATACCAAGACTACCCAAGTACTTTAGCTTGGCTTTCCCCCATTTGAGGTTGTGCAAGGACAGCACCCATTGCGTGACCCAAAGCCTAGATTTTGTTCGGAAGTGTGATAATACCGGTATTATATCATCATCTTGGAAATTGGGACGTGGGGGGGGGAGCATGGAAGGAGGAATAGGACACTCAATAAGTTGAGGGACAAAGTGTGGGGAAAGCCTGAAAGCTGAGGGAACTCCAGTCATTCTTTGCTGCATGAGCCTCACCATGAAAACATTTTTGCTTTTTGAAAAGAAAGGGACAATCCTATTGTTGAAATTTTGTGGCTATGATGCACGCCCCAAGGCACTAGCCGCAAAAAGGACACTTCTCGCCTTGTGTCTTTAACTCCTTTTGCCCCCTGGCAACTTTCTCGACCTTGAAATTTTTTACCTCAGTCGCTCCTTTCAACCACCATTCACAGCGAAATCAACTACCTCGACATCACAAGTGTCATTGTGCTATGGATTCGCAACCTCCGGAGCAGGCTTTTCCAGCCGCATTCAGTGCTCATACTTCGCGCTTCACTCGGGTCAGTTTTTACTCCCTTTTATTTGATGAACAGGGGATTGGTAGCGATGCTAACGTGGCTCATCTGATTTTGAGCCCTTGCAACAGACGTACCAAACATACCTTGATAAGGTCACCCCGTTTACCCCCTACCGATGGATCGGAACGGTTGTATTGCTCTTGATCTTTATGGCGAGAATCTTGATAGCTCAGGGATGGTATATTGGTAAAATTTGCCCCCGAGACACTCCTCTTGGATGTCTCGCCCTTTTTTCCTTTTTGATCACTACTGACAGATGTCTAAAAAGTTTGCTACTCTCTCGGCATTTATCTTTTGAACTTGTTCATCGCCTTCCTCACACCTAAGTTTGATCCTTCTCTTGAACAAGATGACGAGCTTGAGTCTGGGGGCCCGAGCGCTTTACCGACAAAGCAGGATGAGGAGTTTAGACCCTTTATCAGGAGATTGCCTGAATTCAAATTCTGGCATAGTGCCACCCGAGCCATTTTCATTGCATTTGTGGCAACCTGGATTCGGGCAACTGATATTCCCGGTTGGTATCCCCACTTACCTATCTTGCCACAGAGTAACAGGCTAACTTATTATCACACAGTCTTCTGGCCCGTCCTTGTTGTTTATTGGATTCTTTTGTTCACCCTCACCAGTATGTGTTCATTATCTCCCCATTTGCTAGCGATACTCTGCTAACTGCGATTGATTTATTGTAGTGAGGAGACAAATCCAGCATATGATCAAGTATCGTTATATTCCTTTCAGCTTCGGGAAGACCAGGTACGCCAGGTCTTAAAACAGCTTCAAACGGGCCACTGCTAGGGCATCTTATCAGCAGGGACGCTTTTGGGTGGGATACGCGGTCCGAGGAGTTTGGGATTTGGGTTTACATGTTACCTTTGCTTGAATAAAAAGGATTGAAAATGCAAAGGGAAAGGTCATGACGAACGAAAAGCTTTGTAGTGTTCACTTGTTAATGTTGGGCGGTAGTGGGCCATACGTTGCCTATTTTTATCGTCTTGGGTTCCGAATTTTTCGCCGGTATAAGTTTAGAGATTCGACTTGTAATTTTTCTATTTCGCCTCTGCCCTCCCATGTTTTCATACGGTATTTAAGCCTTGGATCTACAGAGCGGATCTGTCGCAGAAGATCCTTTATGTCTTATTGAGGCTTGGTCTTAGTTTTATTTTAATTATAGGGCTAGATGATATAAGCTGCCATAATTGTCTTCGTTATGAAAACCAAAGAACCGTTCACCAAACAGACACCGAGACACGCGCACACAAACACTAAGGATTGTGAAGTGCCCTGAATGTGCTGAAAGCGGTTATGCTCTTCCCATAAGGGCTGGGATTGGCCCAACCGAGACGGGAGATCCACTAATTTGCTTAAGCGATGGAAGCTGCCAGGCTTCTAATTCTGCTGTTCTGGAGCGCAGAACGTTACATAGGGAAGGTCAAATGTAGGTCATGAGCATAAGTAACATATTGTGATACCGTGCGTGCTCGGAGTTTATTCCTCTCTCTTTGCTGTATGACAAACATATTTTCGCCCGGCCCACAGTACCAGTAGGTGATAAGTTAGGGGGAATACCGGTATAATACCGGTATAACCTTGAGATTGGGCTGATCCGAGCAGAATCTTGAGGCTTTGCAAAAGGACTCTGGATCAACTAGATCACTGGATTATTACTCTGGATGGGAAATCGCAAAGCCCCTAGGAGCGGTATGATACCTTAACATAGAGAGCCAGAAAAGTGAAAGAAGTATATATATAAGCGACAAGGATCACCTAAAATACCCTACTGGTATTGCACAGTTCCCGAAAGGCTCCTTTTTATAGCACAAAAAACCATGAAAGATAAAAATAGCCAGGGGCCCTTCGACATGTATGGAGAGATGGAAGATTGTCATAATAATCCGAAACAAAACCCAGTGGAGGAATTACTACAATACGGTATTCGTAACATGTCATTCGTTTCCCCCTTTTCTCCCGGCGTTTGGGGTTGTCCAGCGGGCTGATGAGACGTTGGCTGGCTGGTACTCAAGTGCAGTATGGTAGAGGTTACATGCGATACTGGTATCATACTGTGGTTGGTGATGGGTTGTGATCAGCGGCGCGGGGACGGCACTTTTTTGTTTCTTTGCATTCCGTTTGGCTTTCATGGTTAGGATGTACTGTGTTTGGGCTTATATACCGCAATAATATTATTTGATTGCCCTGCAGGATGGGTGGATGGATGGAGAAAGTTTCTGGAAGGGAGTTAGATATTGCGCATATATTTGCACGAGGTCAAAGTGGTTTGAGCAAATGGGATGGATCCCGGTACCACGTATAGTGGGAGCATATGGTTTTAGCATGGGGTATGTTAGATCTCTCTCTTTGCAGTGTGCTGTGCTTGTATAGTATTATGTGTGATAACCGTTGAAGGTCTCGGAAAAGTGTGGTTGCGTGCGGTGATCGTCCCGTACCTTTCTCACGGGCCACAGATCAGGGGGATGCACTACTCGAGTATACGAACACTGTGTAAGTAGGTGTCGCGACTGGCGTCATATGTGGTTTACCGGTACTGGGGCATAGCTTTGAAAGGGTGGGTGTGCAGTGGTGGGGGTGAATGATAGCAATGTCCATAAAACCGTGGGCCTAAGGTGTACTAGTACTGTACCCCTGCTTCTTCCTGCGATCCGTGCTGTTGTATGATTTTGGTTCGCGATAAATCTACGTCGTACACACGGGGGTTAAAATATTTAGCATGATTGTTAGGCATATCTCGGGGATTTTTGCTTATTGTTTCCAATTTTGGGGTGGTGGTGATTCTGGTTTTCTTAGGGATTTTTCCTCCCACAGGAGCCTTGAAACTCGTCTTTGGTGACAAAAAAGCACAAACCATATCATACCTAAAATAAAAAAAAATAAAAAATAAAAAACATAGGTAATTTAACCAAATTTGGGCTAGTGCAATATCTCATAGCGAAAATTTGTGCCTTGGCCTATTTTTGCTTACATTTTGCAGGCCACACATTTTACTCGAAGCTCCCATTCCAAAATACCCCAAGGAGACCCAAAGATCATGTTTCCAGAAACTAAAAGTCGTAGATCGATGCAGTAGGTGTCTGGTTACATTCTATCGTCTTAGAAAATCAATGAAATCTTGTTGGCAGTGTGGTAATTCAACCTGAAACCAGACGATTATTTCCCCTATAGTGGGCAGGTTTATGGCTGCCGGAACCTGGCTGTATCATACGCTCAAGTAACGGTCGTCAAAACGGGCGAAGCTTTCTCATAGCTTAAGAAGGGCTGCGTTGGCTGGTTTGCTGCTTGTTCTCTCCACGTCGCTCGCTTTCAGCTTTCGTCCCCCCAATCCCCCCCCCCCCGCCTTAGAGACTCGGAAATAAAAGGAAATAAATACTAAATACTACAGCTGCCGGTGTGCTACAGATAGGGGGGAAACAGCAAGTCTGCATAGAGACTACCGTACCCATACCGAGATCCTTCCAATTCCACTGCCATTTGACACATTTCATCCTACGCAAAGTGAAGGAATCTCTTCAGAGTAAATCAGGACCCCCCCGAGTGGATCTGTGTGTGGTCATTCAATAATTTTTATCTAGAGACGCGGCAAGAAAATAAGTGGTGGTCGCGGTTTCCTCAGCAAACTTGGGCGAAAAAAGCTAAAACGAGAGCTAGAGCCAGGTTTGCGGTTTCCCATCCAGCCCAACAACATCGCACACTATTTCTCTTTCTCCTCTCGTTCCCTTCCTCGCCCCCCCCCTCCGGTCCGCACTTCTGACAGCTCGCGATCTCTACTCAGCATAGCCCTCGACATCCGGAAATCCGCAGCAAAGCACAGCCAGTGCAACACAAATCTCCTCCGACTGCTACGACAAAAATATAACCTCCCTGCACGCTTCCTCCTCGCCTTCTCTTCCCTCCCATATTTTCTTTCAGTAACTCCGTTACCTTGCAAGCTGTTGCACGTACGCACCCTCGCAAGCTTCTTGTCCACGTCGAGTCCGTTTCTTGTCGGAGCTCTGATCCCTCGGTTTTGATACATTAAATATGCCTCTTTGCGGCTCAAACAAGGTTGCGAATACTACTTCCTGTTCTGTGTTTGCTTTGATTTTTTTCCTCTTTCCGGCTTCGTTCTTCAGCTTGGCTTTGTGAGCGTAGACAGACAGGATGAATTCTTGTGGATGGGAACAATTTTTCGCTAATAGTTTTTTCTCTTGTGTTTGCAGACTATCCAGCGAAAAATCGTGCTACTAGGTTCGTTTGTCGGTGAGCGGGTTGCTACGTGAGAAGGGTTGGTCCACTGATTGGAATGTGTATAACTTAGGCGATGGTGCTTGCGGAAAGACATCATTGCTGAATGTTTTCACAAGAGGGTGAGCAGTTAGTCCGTTCAATGCTTTGGAGGGACGGCGAGAACATGCTCGGAGAGGCCAATAGGAGGAGGATAAAAGCTGATTGGGTTGTGGGAGTTAGATATTTCCCGCAGGTTTATGAACCAACGGTGTTTGGTGAGTCGATTCCTTGTGTGGATAATACTTCTTTTGGGGATCTGTGGGCTAATTGGTTGTTTGTGAAACAGAAAATTACGTACATGGTGTGATTCCGCTGCTGCAGGGACAACCCTGGAATGTTACTTCTAACATCAGTTGAACGACATTAGATATTTATGTAGACAATACGCACATTGAACTCTCGCTCTGGGATACCGCCGGACAGGAAGAATTTGATAGGTTAAGATCATTGTCATACAGCGATACACACACTATCATGCTATGTTTCAGTGTACGTCGCAATCGCCATTGATTGGGCGCACCTTGCTCGCCATTCTCCCTATATCTGTGCTGATAGTTGTGCACAGGTCGACTCCCGCGACTCCCTAGAGAACGTAGAGTCAAAGTGGGTGGGTGAGATCGCGGACAACTGTCAGGGCGTTAAACTCGTCTTGGTAGCACTGAAGTGCGACTTGAGAGAAGCAGGTGATGGTGATGGGCCGGAAAAAACTGTTCCTGGTGGTTTCATTCAGTATCCTGAGGGGTTGGCTGTGGCTGAGAGAATAAAGGTGAGAGTCGTTGGGGGACGCCCTGCGTACTTTTGAATGATTCGTGCTGACATGTGCATTCCAAAGGCGTTGCGCTATCTGGGTAGGAAGAAATGACCCGATATATATATATTGACGCATAAACTAACCATAAAATTAGAATGCTCTGCGAAGATGAACAGAGGAGTCAACGAAGCGTTCACAGAAGCTGCACGAGTAGCCCTGAGCGCGAACGCTAAGGGTAGTAAGGAGTCGAGGCACAGGGCATGTGTCATATTGTGATAAGCATGGAGGTATCATAGTGGTAGTGAGGATGGATGTGTTGTATGAAAAGAGAAGGGAGAAGTTGGGATTATGGGATGGAGGGTTGGAAGGGAGGGGGGAGGGAGCTGTCAGCAGCCGGAGGGAAAGAAGAAGAAAAGAGTGTCAAACTTAAAGAGTTGAGAGGGGGTCGTTATCCTATCCTCATGGTTTTTTTTTCCTGTCTATTGAGGAGAAATCTGGTCGTATTGGCAATACGAGAGTTCGATATGAGTAATGATGGGGATGTCTCGTTTACTCCTATATCTTTTTTTTTCTTTCTCCCTTCCAAAAAAACCCCTCTTTTGCAATAACCGTTCTTCTCCCTACTTCCCTACTTCTGTTTTAGTCTTTCTTCACAGCTTTGTGTCGACAGGAGTTTCCTCATTTTTTCCAATATGCTTTTTTCTCTTGTGTCTTGCTTCTTTATATTTTCATATTTCCTCACGGTGGACTCTTGGTTCTTTACTTTTTCCCTCTTTTGCCTTTTCTTTCTTTCTATCTCTTTAGGAGCGAGCGAGGTTGCTGGTATGCGCTTTTTTTTTTTTTGTACATTATAGGTATTAGTATTTTTCCCACCCTTCTTCCACTTCTTCCCTCAGCAGCAGCAGCAGAAGCACGAGATCCTGCGTCTCAGCTCGATGGATCGGAAAAGGAGGGGGGGAAGTGTCCCATGACAGACAGACAGAAGAGATGCGGTGTTTTTTTATGATCTGGATTCGATGGTATGGTATGGCGAGGGTGTATACTGTGCCGTAAGGTAGGTAAGATAATAAGGTATTGGGAGGTGAGTGAGTGGGTGAGTGGGAGAGTATATGGAATATATATGCTCTCTATCTGGCGGAACAAATCTGATGTGTATTCTGGCTGCTTGTGCATGGCATTGCATGGCATGGAATGGGTAGACCGCCGTATGGGAAGAAGGCAAGGGAAGATCTATCTAGCTACTACTGTAGCTAAGCTAGATAGGCAAGCATGGTGGGCTAAAAAGAAAAAAAAAGGGAAGGAGAGAAAGAAGGGAAGAAGGGAAGAAAGGGAGAAGGGAGAAACAGAAGCAGAAGCAGGTCATTTACTCGAGTACTGTACCCCACATTAATCCTCCATCCATCATATTTCCGTTCTTGAGTTACTATTGGCCAGGTACGGGCTCGGGAGTACAAGTATTTCACTGCACGGTACGGTAGTTGATCACGAACGAACGAACGAACTAATATACGAGTACAGTACATATTGTACGAGTATATCGAATGCTATCATTAGGCGGGGGCGGGGAGGGGGAAAGAAGGGGGTGGGGGGTGTTTTATTTTATTTTTTCTGACTGATCAGTCTTTTGGGGGAATATCGGGGTTTGAGTACCAATATCGTATGTATCCGTATTTTATTTTATTTTTGATTTTCATTCTCTCTTGTCTTTTCTGACTTGCTTTTTTTTTTTTTTTTTTTTGACAGGGAGGGGGGGGTTAGCGTAAAGTTGGTGCCCTTGTAGGGGGGGGGGTTTATTGCTGTTCCTCTCGGGCTCTCTCTTAACTCGGCTTTGTCTTTTTTGTTTGATCGCTCGTTCGGTGCAGCATTGTACTGCACTCTACGAGCACGGTTACACTGGATCGGAGGGAAGCCTTTCCCTCAAGCTCTGGAACAGTGGTGTGGAGGGTTTGTGAAGTGAGCGTCCATTCTCCTCCTCCTCCTCCCGGAGTTCATGGAAACGAAATGAGATGAGGTGGGGTTATGGAATAAAATAAAATAAAAGGTGGGTATTTACTTTATTCTATTCTATCTCACCTGCGTTTTTTTTTGGAGGGGCGGGTGGAGGGGGGGAGGTAAAAAGAGGTTCAAACGGAACGTACTCGAGTAGATGGAAAGAGGAATATGGTCACGGCTCAAGTATGGTGGACATGGTCACATATAGGTTTCGCATTTGTTTTGGGGTGAAGATTTGATTTCTTGCTGTATGCTGCGTAGCAGCAAGCAGCAGGAAGGAAGGAAGAAGCATAATTAGGATGAGGGTTTGGATGGTATCATAGGTGAGTAGGTAAAGCGCCATACGGTACGAGCACAGTACAAGTATGTGGGAAAAGGAAGATTAATTACTACCGGCAGCTTCCTACAAAAGGTCTCAAAGAGCGCCAAAGATTTAGGGGGATAATTGCCGGAACCATTTCAAATTTGGCTTGCAAACAGCGGTGACATGATCCCCCCCTTCGCTCTCCCTCTCCGTCTCTCCCCCTTCCCTTTTTCTCTTTGGCTCTCCTCACACCCCCTACCTTCTACCAATTCCCGAAGTGTTGCGGTCCATGTTTCCCTCCGTACACGTGAACCCTTCCTTTTGTGAGGAGAGGAGGAGTAGAAGACGAAGAAGTGAGCCTATCTATCAAGCATTCCTAGTCTTGCTCATCTTCTCTCACCTCTTATCCTCCCCCCCACAACCCTCGCAACCTACCTTCGGAACATTCACTCCACCCTCCCTCCCTTCTCTACAAAAGCTCCCCCCTCCTCCGTCCCTTCTATCGTCTTGCCTTTCCTTCCCCCCCTCTACGATATAGGAGGACGATAGAATAGACGTAATGGGTGAACTTTATCTTCCGCTTGAGATCTTGCAATACATCGTTTGGCAGGTTGGTTCTTCCCGTGGTTTTCTCTCACTTCTACTTTGGGATAGTTTCCTTTCCTGGAAAGGTAACATGGGGCTTACATTCCGTTTCCCTCGCTTTCTCCTTAATCTAGGTGCCTTCTGGAGATCGTGTCACCCTTTCCCGTCTATGTCTCGCATCTAGCTCTCTGTATCATTTTGCGGCACCGCGACTGTACCGTTCTCTATACCTCAATTTCGAGGAGAGGGGAAAGTCCGGACTTTACCTGCTTAACACGCTCTTGCGGCCTGGGTATGACGCTAGATGGAAGAAGTGGATCAAGTCCGTCAATGTGACGGCGCTGAAGAATCCTGTTGAATTACATGAGAGGCAGAATGTTTGCGGGTCTCTGGCGAAGGTTTTGAACAAGATTGAGCGTGGCAGCTTGGACAAGTTCAGGTTTGTTTGCTTTTACCCTCTTCTACTTTCTGGGGGTTGGGTGGGGAGGGTTTTAAGGGATCTATGGGAAATTATCGCAGATGGTTAACTGGCATGCTTCTGGGCTTGGGGCTGGTATAGCTGGGGTGCTTGCTTTGCGCCTCACAAGCAGGTCGTTGATGCGCTGGTTAAGCATAAGAAACTGCGGTGTCTCCAGGTTGCTTTCCCCTTCGATCCTCATCGCAGCTCGGACGATGGAGAGGAGACGGACACTATCTTTAAGGCACTCCCGGAGGAGAACTGCCATGATCTGGAATCGCTGGAGATTAGAAAGGCCTGGACCAAAGAGCAGATGACTGCCGCTGCCAGAGCTATAGGTTCCCCTGGGTTGAGGAATCTAACACTCCATATGTCCTACTTCTTCGACTGGGATTTGGAGAATGAATTTAGCAGGCTGCCTCCTAGGCCTAATGACGAAAGGTCGAAGCTGGCCTTGATTGATCTGTCTGGGATTAGCTTGTGCAATGCACAGCCGATCGTTGATAGCTACTTTAATCCCTCGACACTGCGGAAGCTAGAGCTACGAGACTGCGTTGGCTACGAGAACGTGTGCCTCGCGCTCTCGCAGCACCTCGGTGTCCTTGGCATTGAGGAGCTGGTGCTTATATCCTGGGAAGATTGTGGAGATGTCTCCAATATTATACGATTCGTCGCCAAATGCAAACGTCTCAAGGTCTTATGCCTAGACTTGAGCTCTTTTACCGATGAAGGGATACTAAAGTTGATACCTGCGTTTTCGGAATCCGGAAAGACATTGGAGGTCCTGTCGCTCTGTCTTAGAAACAACCAAAACTGGCATGGTGAATCGCTATACTACCCCCTGAAGGCCCTACACGTCATGAAAAGCTTTGAGAATCTTCGGGAGATAGGAATGAGCTACGCCATTCATCCGACAGATGTATGCAACAAACCCTCCATCTAACCCCCCCCCCGCTGACTCCCCCTCTCGTTCCCGCTTTTTCCGTTTTGTTTTTCTAACACTCACAAATGAAATCTACTTCATGAACGTTCTTGCTGAGACTTTTGCCTTTCCCCCCCCGTCTTTCCTTGGTTCCTCTCGATTCACTAGCTCCACAAGATTGTCCCGACTCTTCCGCCTAGCGTGCGTGCCGCTGACCTGCGCTTCCCGTGGATATGGGTCGCCGAGAGCAGAGGGCTCATGATCTCTAACATTTCCGCCCTTGCCGAAGCTCTCCCTGCCGGGAATAGTCTTACACACGTGATTGTCGGTGATAATGATGACTCTACTGATCCGCTTGCGTTCAAGACGACTCCTACTGTGCATGAGATGGTAGGGAGGGAGGTGAGGGGGTTGAGGGAACTTAGGCTTAAGTGTTTTCGCTCTGATTGGTTTTAGTGGGAAGTGATTGGGTGATTCCGTTGGGGCAGTGGTAGGATGGATGGGTAGGGGTAGCCATTACTTTTTCGTGCTGTAGATATTATTTTTCTCCCTTTCTCCCCTTTTCCTCTTTTTTTTAGCTAGCTCCTGTTCATTTCTGCTCTTTTCTTTCTTTCCCCTTGGCCTCATCATCTTATTTTTCCGCCGTGGTTGCATGATGGGGCCCAGATCGCCAGGGGCAGATGCAGAGAGAGATTTTTAGGGGCAGGGGCAGGAGAACGTAGCAGATGCCCGCTTCTTCGCGTAGAAGCAGCAGAGGAAGGGGGGACACATGAAGTCGATCTGGAACGGACGGGTAATGTCATAAGCAACAGGCGTGCATTGCATTTTCTTTTTCATTTTTTCACTTTTTCTCACCTTTCCATTTTTCCATTTCCACTTTCATCTTTTCCCCCTCATCCTCGCTTTTTCTCCGCCAACTCGCTTGCTTCATTATTTCCCATTTCCATTGTTACTCATCACATTACATTACCCTGGGCGTAATCATTCATTCATACATACATAACCACATGCATTTAATACGGGATGAGTTAATCCCTCTGGCATTTTCGATTGGAGCAAATCCATTCATTCACATTTATCCACCCATGCACCAATGCAGAGGACGGTGCTGTACGGCGGCACTGCACTGAACCGGCACTCGAGTACTTTACCGTACTTGTAACTCTACTGTAATGTAATTGCGCCATGCACGCAGCATGCACTCCTGATGCCGGACCACGGAGCGGCCGCGATATAAATATGACAGGGCCGACTCGCGAACGAAGCGCGAGCCAAACAGAGTAGCGTAACGAAGGACAAGCGCTCGTTAGGCATTCCTTTCCTAGGACACGGAATTTGCAGCGTGCGAGTCCCTCTACTCTAGCATTGTATGCGATAGTTAAATTCATACAGTAGGTTTTACCGCTACCGGAATCACACTCGAGCACGATATCAAAAAAGAAGGCTCAAGTCCTATCATAGGATTACTGTAAGGTGGGGGGGGGGGGAATGGTGGCTTGGCATTGGATGACATAATATTATGATGTGGGGTATCATAATATCATAATATTATAATAGAGACATGACAACGTGTGGTGAATTGGACGTGTTTGTGGCGCCAGGCGCAACCAACGTGCATGGTACTGAATATTGGTACTGTACGAAGTACGATAACTAGACCAATGTACTGTTACTGTAACCGCACAACAATGAACACAAGCTTCCAGAAACCGTACTCGAGTAATTGTACTATACTATACTGTACTGTACTAGTATCATACAAGTTTATCATACCACTCAAGCGTCGTTCAAGCCCACTGTACCATACTATAAAGTACAGTACATAACATAACCCGAGTAGAACTACAAGTACAGGTAACTAACTAACTAGTATCATATACGAGTACAGTACTTCCACTACCCCCCTTGACGAACCGTGATTTAAATTATTATTATTTTAATTACATTTCACTTTTCCGGATGAATGAATTGGTTCCTTATTTTTACCTATGATAATAATAATAATAATAATAATATATTATTATTATTATTATTATCGAACAACGACAATCCCCCCCCCCCAACCACCACCCCAAGTCCTGTAAATTTAGTTAAGTTAGTTCTACTCGTACGAAACTCGGAGTGTAGCACGAATATATAATATCATATCATTGTAAATAATAAGTATCATAATAATAATAATAATAATAATAATACATCAAAGTCGATCGGTCGGTCGGCCAGACCGCCGCCGATTCGACAGATAGAAAAGGAACTTGAGTATCTTAATAACTGTTTGTTTATTTATTTATTTATTTTCCCTTCTTCTTTTTCCCCTCCCCCCCCCCTCCCTCACTTACTTACATACTCGAGTATGGTACAGTACTGTACGAACCTGCACGTCATCCCGCTCAGTTGCATGCGCGCAGGCGCTAGGATGTGATCATGGAATATCACTCGGCTGTTGGGTTTGCGCGGGGGTGGGGGCTACTGGTGTGCGGTTTTGGGGGGGTTTTTTTTTTGGTTTTTTTTTGGTTTTTTGGTTTTTTCGTTTCTCTCCGATTGATGCTGATTGGTGCTGATTGGTGTTGATTGGTGTTTGGGGGTGTTTATGGTTGGTGATTGACTCGGTTAGTTTTATCATACAGTACTCGTAGTATCATACCTATTGGTCGGCTGGTTGATTGGTTGGTCGGTTGATTGGTTGGTTGGTTGGTTGGGAGCGAGCTAGACGTGGCCAATCATGTACTGTACTGTACTGTACTGTACTGTAAATCGTAGCTAAGGGTTTTTTTTGTTATCGCTGCTTAGATGATTACTGCTTCCGTTCCAGCTTCTTAGATGCTGCGTTGATAGAATGACTATAGAGCTCGTGCGATTTTGGCACTTGGCTGACTTTCTGTCGCTAACCTTCTCTTTCCATCCTGTGATGCCCCTACCTTGATAGCCTTTCCTTCTCCTCCAGTGTCCTTTCTGGTCTGACCCATCTGCAATGCCAACTTATGTACGGGAGAAATAACGGGTAGACGGAAATATCGCGCCAGAATAATGCTAACAATAGTACTGATAAAACATTTTCGTCGCGCCCTCCCCTCTCACACACACTCTCCCCCGATAAGTGATTCAAACGACGTCTGCACTCGAAGGAAACGTGCGAGACCCCTCATACCCCTTCTCCATCTCGTCCCACTCCCTCTCCTTTTGTATCCTCCTCCACTCCTCCAAAATCCCACGATAATCTCTACTGGAGTATGGCTGAAACAGCTCCTTTAACACCCCGTCTTTGCGCTTGTGATTGATTCCTAGGTCACGGAGTAACATTGACACGTACTAGCCAAGTCACCAAAAAAAAAAAAACATCAGTACCACAGAATCTCACTCGGGGGGGCTGGGGGAAAAAATTACCGCGAGCTCATCATGCGTAAAGATCGGCTTCCGCTCTCCAGCAGACAGGTACCGCCTCCTCCTCCAGACATTAGTAAGAGCAATGTCCATCTCCATCTCCTCCGCGCTCGGCAGCTTAAGCTTTCCCATGAGGTACGCGGCCGCCCAGATACTCTGCGTCTCAGCGATCTGGAAGCTTTGTGCCGCGCCCACTTGCCCCAAGAATACTATCGAATTTTCCCCCTCACGGGCCTCCTGCGGTGAGACTATGCCCCGGTACACGTAGAATTGCGTCGTGTTCATCGGGTATCGGTCGAAATTCGGGGGTGTGGCGAGTTTGGGGAACATGCGGAGAATGGTGCAGTCGGCTGCTGCCTCTAGAGTTTGCCATTTTTTGCTATCAACGAGGGATTGGTGGGCTATTGGTATCGGCAGGCCGAGGTTTGAGGCGTCGACTGGGGTGAAGAAGGGAAAAGTTATGTCCCAGCCAGTGGACATTATCAGTAGGTCACAAGGGAGGGTGGCGGTGTTTGCTAGGACTACCGAGGAGTTTTCAAGGCGGTCTACGGAGGAACGGTGGACATTTGCTTGGCTCATAGTGTTCCAGAAGTTGGGGGAGTTGGATACGCCGACGTTATCGGAGCACCAGAACATGCTTTTCCCATTTCCTTAGTTGGCGATGGATTACGATTTGGAGGGAAAAGGAGACTTACGGGAGTTGGGGTCGGGCAGCAGGCGAATCGCCACTATGGCCGTGTCTTGCTGCCTTAAGCCAGGCGGATTGCATGGTGTTCCAGACCATGTCGGTGGCCCATCGGCCCATTTTCGTCTGGTGAAAGAAGCTCATCCAGCGGTCCTGCGGTTGGAATATGCAGGGGCTCATCTTGGACATCAACCTCGTCGATAATATCTGATGCGAATTCTTGTAATAAACCGGGGTACGCTCAGCCAGACCGATCCCGGCATGTCCCGATCCCTTATCCCTAATAATCCAATCCACTTGTTTCCCCGCAGAAACGAACATATGGACCGCATCAAACGCAGATTTTGACCCCCCAATCACAATCACATTCCGCACGCCCTCCGACTCCATGAACATGGGTGCCAGTCTCGCTAAATCCTTCGTATGCAGTATAGGGGGTGTAAAATCCAGAGAATTGAAAAAGGGAATATACGGCCTCGACGTAATCCCAGTAGCAATCATAAGCTTCGAGCAAACCATTGTCTGTCCGCGATCCGTGCCAACAACCCAAGTACTCCCCCTCCTTCCAATTTCGTTGCCCCTTCCATCCAGCGGACTACGCAACTTCTGAACACTAACAACGCGGGTATCTAGGTGAATCCTGTCCTTTATGCTCTTCCCATCATATATATGCGTTGCAGCGTATGACGCCAGGTACTCGTGTACGTGATGTGCGGGGACGTAATTCTTATAGTGCTGTGGTGTTGGTTTCATTGGCACATCGCTGAACTCGATCATCCCCAGTGGGGACTGCGAGTACATGCCAGGGTAGACACGATTCTTGCTCCATGCTCCTCCCAGCGAAGTATCGGTTTCCAGGAGGGCTAAGGTGGCCGTGGGGTTCAGTTCTAGGTAGGTTTTTGCAGCAATGATGCCGAAGGGACCTGTTTTAAGGATTTAAAAAGAAAGTTTCAGCAGGGTGTAACATTCAACCAATGGGGAAATTTCAAGGAGGCAGTGGGCAGGTGAGATGGGTAAGGCAGGTAGTAGCCAGATAAGGGGAAAGGAAGAGATAAAGAAGGGAGAGAGTGGAGGGTTTTCACACACCGGCTCCAACTATGATAACGTCAAAGTACGTGTTCGTCATGTGGGACGCGATAAAAACAAAACGGGGAAAGAAAAGGAAGGTGTTTAAGAAACGCCCTTGGTTATGGAAATGTAATGTATGGCTATGGTTCTAAAAGACACCATGCTAAGCAGGTAGTAGTAGTATTAGGAAACTCAACCTTGCCTCTTCTTTCCTTTTCCTCTTTTTTTCTTATTTTCCCCACCGTGCACTCACCGAAGAAAGTCCGGCCAGAAGATTCCCACAAAAGAGGGATAATTTTTTTCTTCTTTCTTTCTCTCTCTCAAGTGCGGGCTTGTGTGGGTGATGGGCATGAAGAAAGTGGCGCCATATGGTCTTATATGTGCTGCTCCTTCCTCTTCCTTATTCCCCACCCACCAACACTAACTCAACCCACCTACTATATACTAACAACATAAAATCTTTTAACGCTACATTACAGGTATGGAACGAGTGTGAGGGCGAAAGGAGGGCAAGGAAATTTTCCCGTGACGGGCGAGAAAAAAAATTAAAAAAATTCAATGAGGCCAAACAGGTGAGATACACATTAGATAAGACATGCGACGGCCTTCTTCCAAAAACGGCGCCGTCCAAATAAATTAATCGGAGGAATAGAGGGGGTGGGGGAGGAAAGAAGTCCAAGGAGAGCGGGTAGAAATCTTATAGAAGGCTTGGTGCAGTGTCTAGGATTGGAATTGCAAGTTCCGGACTCGGTACAAACTCCCGGAAAGCCTTATAACAGCATATGCTATAGGTAGCTTTTTACCCCTTCTTGTTGAAGATGGTGGTTGGCGAGAGATACAGGGTGATGTTGAACGTGACTGATGGTGTTGATGCTTGACCATGGCCACCCCAACCTCACCCCGCATGACTTGGAGTATTATACTCGAGTATCATACTTTGTACACGCACTGCATAGCAGCAAAGCGGGAAAAATAACACCATTTGGTCAATGGATCGGAGTCACTGTAATGCTTAAGGCTAGACTTGGAGTCGAATTACCGGTGCTCGAACCGCAGTGCGAGTTGGAATCAAGCAAGGGTGCTCCGATCCTACTCTGGATCGCTGCATTACTTCCACTATGGTCCTTGATCGGCGAGACAGCTTCCCGTTCTCTAGTTTATCCCTAAACCTGCCCATTGCAGCCTACCAGGCTTTAAATTAGCTTATGCTCTCCACTCGGACGGCTTTCCTGCTCTAAATTTACTGTATGATAACGTACCTCGCAAGTATCATAGCTCTTTTTACTTATATCTTTCTTATAAACCTGTAGTACAAACGATAACAAAAAAAAAACATTTTCTCTACAGTAGAATACCCGGTTTAAAACGCCAAATCATACAATCTCACCACAAGCAGTAGAAAATACCCTGGAATCCCATTTACCACGCATGCATAAATCTATCTATCCATCTACCCATCCGTCCACCCATCCGTCACGCCAGAAAAAAACTCCGGTAAAAAATGAAAATAAACGCCCCAACTGCCGATAAACTCCATAACAGCAACCCCTCCCCCCCCCCCCAAAAAAAAACTCCCATAAAACGCCAAACTCACCTCGAATCACTCGCATTTCTAGCCCGGGAAGAAAGAAACGAAAACGAAAATATAAAAAACCCATCTGCCGATACGTATGATAAAGGGGGGAGGGGGGGGGGGTAAGTTAGGGAGGTAGGGGGGACAGCCAGTCAACTCCGTTTCCCACATCCTACTCCCGGAAAACGCACACTCCCTGAAAATTGACCTGTCAAAACAACTCGGTATCATAACGAGTGCAGTGCCGGTGGTACCGGTATTTCCCCATCATTACATGTTTCAAACCTTGCCCTCTCGTTCGGCAGTCCAGGCCAGGAACCTGGTTCCATTAGGAAGGCGAGAGGATATTTCCGGAGACCCACTCCAGGGGGTTGGGGTGGGGAATTGGTATAGTATGTACCGATACTCGAGTATCAAAGGATCAGAGATTCGGCGGTTTCTTTCCCACGCCGATTTGTCTGTGTCTCACTCTTCTCCATCATGAAGAGGCAAGAAAAAGAAAGCGGATAAACAGGGAAACACCCGCGCAATCCCGTCCACGGCACGACCCGGCAACCCCCAGCAGCCGGCAAACCAAAATCTTTCCAGATCTGCACCACACATGCGCACACACACACCCCCCCACTGTTAGCCGAGTTTCCCTACCATTCCCCTTCACCAATGATAACACCACCCATTGGTCCACCAAACAAGCGGAACCGAACCCAACCAACTCATTCACTCACCCAATAAGCGTCAACTCAAAAAAACCCCCCCCCCCCTTTCCGTCATGTCTCCCCTCCCTAGACCTTGCTCACGAAGCCATGCTGCGAAAACATGTGCTCGGGGAATAATACTTTGGGAAGCACAGCAGGAACGCCAGTATGCTAGATACGAGTATCCAGATGTGAGCCGCGCTGACCAGGAAAGGCACTGACTCGGCGGACTTGTATGTTGAGATGTAGGAGAGGATTGAAATGTTTAGGAGGACGAGCTGCAGGGAAGAGTTGAAGGAGGTGTTGGTGGGGGACATGGTGGTTCTTTTTTCTTCCTTTCCTCTTTTCTCACTCGCTACGAGGCGAGGTGAATCAGGGGAAACGCTTGGAACGATAGATGGTGGGATTGATTGTCTATGGAAGGGGAATGAGAAGGAGAGGATTCTTCGCCAATTCTGCCTCTGGCTCTGCTGGATTGAATTGAATTGAAGGGGAGGAAGACATTCCCTTTTAACTCTGCACATCACGACATCCTCCTCCTCTCCTCCCCGCTCCTCCTCAAACCAACAATTTCAAAACCATCCTGACAACTGGAATGTCTGTCCATCTGTCTTTCGTCCGTCTACCTGTGCAGAATTCTCTGGATACACGTTTCCTCCATCCCCTCATTTTCATCTCCCCCCTTTCTTCCTTCCAGTTACTGTTTCCCGGGTTTCGAAGTATACTGGTAATGTTTGTGATTGGTGTTTGATCCGCTGGTGTTTTCTTTTATTTCGGGCGGTTACTATTTCCCGCTCGTAATTCTCTCTACTCGAGTAGGTCTAGTGTGGCTGGCTGGTAAGTAAGCATTGGTAGGGCAAATAAATAAATCCCATTGATTGGATCTATAACAGGCAAGAGGGCACGTCGCGAGTTACCGTGCCGTGCAGTCATAGAGCACAATTCACATTCTGCTTGCTGGTGGCGAGAAAGTGAGGGAGTGGAAACGTGGGCTTCCACGTCATGTCAGAAACATTGCGGGGAGGTTATCAGAGGGGAGAAAGGGGGTGGGTTGGGGAGGTGCTTGTGTCGTTGATGATTGGGAACCGTTAATTGAGGGATTGAAAGATTGGGCGGTTGTTGAATTATTTGAGGGGTTTTTTTTTGTTGCTACCTGCGAGAATAGTGTAATTAGTGGTAGAAGTGATAGTCTAATGTAATAGGAACGGATTAGTCAAGTCTAAAGGTACAGTGCTGCGCAGTACTACCTGTACCAGCACCGCTGCCACAGTACCGTATAGTACCGGTACTCGTAGTGGTGGTATCATAGGCAAGCGAGCACACTACCGCATGTACTAGTACAACAGCACCGGTAGGTACCTTAATTAGACCTAACCTAATAGTGCAAAGCCAGCTAATAATAATAAATTTTAATAATAATATTATTATTATGATACAAAAATGTTCCAGAAAACACACACACACACTCGCACACACATATTTCCCCTCACTTCAAACCTATTGCACTCGAGCAGTGAACCCAACGCCACAGGAGAATGTTGGTGCAGCATGAGATGAACTGTCCTCCTTTCACAAAACTTGTTTGTCTGCCGCTGCCAACTGTTTACACTTTCCCCAATCGGTTACATTCATTCGCCCAGGCTAGGCCTTCCAGGCCCAACCGATCGGATCAGTCACTTACTCGAGTATTTGGAGAAAGGTACGGTATCGACAAAAAAAAAAAAAAAAAACAATGAACAAAGAACGAGGGGAAAAAGAAAATAGGGTAGCGAAGGGAGAGGAGGATGTTGACTACTGAAGAGTATCGGTAGCATCATAGTCGTATCTACGGTAGGTACAGTAACATTCCCGCCGGCTCGATCCTCCGCCTCGGAAGGAAGGAAGGAAGGAAGGAAGGGCCCGGTACTATACTCTCCAGAGCCCACGGGTTGCAGCGTGTAAATCTCCGACGCCGAACCCCTCTCTCATCCCGTGCCGCACCACCACCACCATCACCACCAATCCCACCCAGCTCTCACCTCTTCCGTAGGACGTCACGCGATACGATACCGGTACTTTTAGCCTACTACCGAACATCCCATCCCATCCCACCCCACCCCTTCCACGGTCACAAAACATGTTCCCGTACCGTACTGTGTGCCTACCGTACAGACAAAAGTAACTCGCCATACCCCCCCTCCCCCACCCCGCACGAGACATGGCAACCAAACTTCCTCTCTCTCTTCCCCCACAAAAAAAGAAATTCAAAGATCAGCGGGATTTTCCCCTTCTACCATTTTCCCTGCCGGGGGAGGATGCAAGTACGGTACAAGTACTAGTAGGGTATGGGCATGGACATGTCTTGTCTTGGCGGAAACCATTGGGCACAATTACTCGAGTACTTACGGTAGTTGCTTTGTCTTTGCTTTTTTTGTGGTGTTCAGTTATGGTGAGGACTGGTTGGCGGATATGCAGTTCCGGGAGCGGGGTGGGGATTCGAGACAGTGGGGTAAGGCAAGGAAGCCGGGAGGGTTGTTTGATCTGGTTGGTCGGCTTCCGTGCATCATTGCCGATCACTCGGCTGATCGGTGGATGCCTTGAAGCGGTCGTGAAGAGGGCTCCCGCTACCCGTAGATGTGCCGTATTGCCTTACGCGCAGGAATGGTGCTAACCGGGGTTGTATAATAGCATGCCATCCTTTGTATGGGTAATTTTGAGGTGGAATATCTCTCTTCGCCGGGTCGTGAAGTGCGGGGATTGGCATGGTCTAGTTTTTTTTTTATAGTTTTTTTGTTTCACACCAATGCCAACATTTTATAAAACCCGCTTAATCCCCCCCCATACCCTCCCCACAGAGTCGGTTTGGTTCACCTTCGACTAGGTCAAAGTTGGGCGCTTGAAGGATCGTCAGGCATGGAGATAAGTTAAAAGTACAAGAGGTCCTCCTCCCTCCCCCCACCCCCCCCCTTTCCAAGGCTATAATATACCAAGCTATCAAGGATTTTTCTAGAATCCGGCGCCTCAGTATTTCCATAAAGTTGTGATCAATTTAGATTTACAAGATTGGTATTGTGTAGTTTCCCACCAAAAAAAAGATATAATAATTTTCGGTTCTTTGCGGCTGCTGCTGCGAAGTGTTTGGTGGACTTTTTGGGACTTTACGGTGGTATGATATATCGATCGAGTCGATTGGAGAAATGGCCCTTACAGGGATAAATGTGAATCACTAAGAGGTGTATTTCCCCCCCACAAGCCAGGACGGATGTCCGGAAGGGTTTACATAGTATCGTATCATAACAAATAATTGAACGATCACTGACGTTCAGTTTCAGTCAACGAGTTCTAACTATTGATATGATATGTCGGAAGTTCGAGAAAGTTTGTATCATAGAGTAGAGATTTTATTGACTGATTGATTGATTGATAAATAATAAGTGATTATGAAAGTTGTAATTTCCGTTCAACAAATAATAATCGCGCGTTGCCCCCTCCCCCCCCCCCCTCTCTCATCTCATCTCATCTCGTCTAAGGGAGGGGGAAGGGTGCTCCCGTGGAAAAAACAGAAAATGGACTTTACAACAGATTATTAATAAAATAAAAGTCCCATTAATCTATACAAACCAGCTCTTATTATGATTTTTGCATAATTTGTATGAGATATCATACCCCTCCCCCCCCCCTCTATTCAACTTTGTAATATCCATCTTTGAGTTACTTTTTTTTTTTTTTGAAACAATTGATTTCTATCTATATCTCATGGGAAAGTCCACGTCCATCTCAGCGTCCCTGGTAATTGAAGTTCCTCCATATTTCTGTCACTAGCAGCATGAATTTCCTCCATCTTTCTGTCACTAGCAGCATGAATTTCCTTGATATTTCTGTCACTAGCAGCACGAATTTCGTCTATCTGTCTGTCATTTATGTAGATATTGTATGCCCCCTAAAGTAATATTAGTATCCACTACACATAATATAATAGATCTGAATAATAACAAACCCCACAAAGCATGAGTATAACTCCAACTGCCATCAACCTGGCATAAATTATTCCACTCGGAATGCTTTTCTCAATTTTGGCAACCTCTTGCGCAACTCTAGCATTCTAGGTTCACATTATTATTATAGCCTTTTTTTTTTTTAAAAAAAAAAAAAAAAAGAATCTGAACTCAAAGATGAAGTACTTACTATGTAAGCTTGAGCATCCACCTCAATCAGTTTATTAGACTTATTTAATGCTGCACAATTGGCCTCTTCTAGATTGTTTGCTTTGCTAACATAGTTCTGAGTTTATGTTTCAGAAAACTTGGGTCAGTCTACAGGATCATATCCAATAGTTTGAATCACTTACCCTATAAGCCGGAAATCTGCTGCCTGCCATGATATTGAATGGTCCTGGATGACAGGTCCTCAAGCGCCTGAGGAGGGGGGTCCTGATAAGAGGAATGGCTCTGGCGAATTCCATCTTTGTGGTTTACTGGAATTGTATTAGTGAATAGTTATTGACAGCCGAGATGCTGACTACTTGCAGGTCTTTGATGGTTTGCCTCTGGGATACTTGCTTGCTTGCTTGCTTGCCTGCTGTTACTGCTGACTGCTGGAGGGTTGTAAGTCAGAAAGAGTACAGAAGGAATGTCTTCGCGGGGGGGGAGTGCTTTTTTATAATAATAATAATATTATTATTATACATAGTGTGGGGTATGGAACCAGTATCATAAAATAGGTAGGGGTTTGTGGTTAGCCCGTATGTGTCTGTGACAAGGTTTATCAGGGTCTGTTTTGAATACAACTATTCCGTTCAGTTGCCCAATACAAAAGTGACCATTTCAAAACAGAAGAAGAAGTATAATAATATAGGGTTTTATTCATAGGAAAACAGTCACAAAACGGAACAGTTACATTGTTATCATACCAAATATGCCCTTATAACCGTACCTTTATTATGATATCTCACCTATGATATTATCATAGCTGTAAATTCTCCTTCAATTTCAGACCTTGCATCCTAGATTACTGGCTGCAATGGAGGGGTTGTATCATAGAAGGCAGCTATCTGTCCCGGGTGTATAGTATGATAGCGTACTGGCCTCCTCTCCTATATATGATACCAAGCATTTCCAGCCTTATATATATTCCCCTTCCCACTATTCCATTCCTTCCCTTCCCGGTTCTAACCACTCCGAGCATTCGTGCCATTCCCGTTCCATTCTGGTTATCAGGAAGCATGACAACCATTCCTCACAGCACTTTAGTTACTAAACCTCCCATCTCGAGTGGAAATCTGTAACTATGGTACTAGCATCACTCTCCTCCCTGTCCACCCATCTCTCTGATTATTCCTTTTTGCTTTTTTTTTCTACTTCCTTTTTCTCTTCTTCGTTTTTACAAACCTTGTCTGTCTATCCCCCTTCCAATGAAATAAATCAAAAACTTCAATCTCAATTCTAAAATCTGTTCATTTCTAATTTGATTTAATAGCTTAAGGCAGTAGTTGTAAAGAGACTTCCAGAGGAGGGTTTTACCCTCACACCACTATAGATGTTCCATATACCATACCTTTCCCACAAGAATCTTATTTACCTACCAGAGCTGTAACATGTCATCTTTTATGCGATACAGTTGACTCGGATATACCGTAAGAACTTGAAAAATTGAACCGGGAGCTATGACGTTGAAGTTGCATTTTTTTTTTCTAGGTAAGGTGCGGCGCTTCTTTACTTTTTTCTTTGTATTAAGCTGGGGGGTGGGGGGGGGGTCAGTTTTCGCGGTGTTTTCACCAAGAGAGAGGGAGGGAGGACATTTTGGACATCCTAGCGCAAGGTTCAATTATCCGAGTTCTTACGGTGGAATATCTCTCAGCGGAGTCACGATATGCAGAAGTGGCCATAGTCCCGTCCTTTCCACACACACACATACACATTCTCAACATTAAACTTTCCACAGTTACTTTTCACCGTCTTAATATAATATCACCTACAAAGCCTGAATAGATTGCAGAAGCTATTTTATAAAGTAGGTTTTTAGTTCACCTTGGAGTAGACTGATCCCAAGCGGCCAGCCCAATCCAGGGTCAGGCCCCGTGATTTGGAAGAGCCTGGGTCAGTCCGGCTTAAATTATCATATTTCCAGCATACCCAAAAGCCCTGGGGGGGAAGGGAGCACTCGGGCAAAGCACTCAGATACCTAAGCAAAGCAGGCAGGCAACTAATAAAACACAGGATACCATTCGAAATTCCTCGGCCTGCAGGTAACCCAGGTCGAGCCCGGCTTTGGGGAAGGGGGGGGGGGGTTGAAAAGGTCGCTTTTCCATAGCCCGTATCGTACCCAATGATTGACAGACCGGACGCTTGGGTTCACTGGAATTATCAAGCATGGAGGTAACCCAGAGGTTGAGGATGTCCCGTCTGCGGCTTCATCTCTCATCCACGATGGTGGTAGGGGGGGGCGGGATTTTAACTCTCTGCGGCTGTTCTAAAGGATTTAGTGGACTTGGGCTTCACAGTGGTATATTGAGTCAATTGGCGAACGGGCTTTAGAAGACCTGCTTGATGGGTTTACAGAGATTAATGTAAAATCGCTGGGTAGTATATCATCCTTGACCAAGACAGATATCCGGAAGGTTTTACACAGCGGCAAACAATTCAATATCCATTCGCAGTCAATCAACAAACTCTAACTATTTAGGATGCCCAAGAAAATTTGTAGAGTAGGGTGTATGATGGATAAATAATAATAATAATCAACAAACAAGAACCACTTGGCCCTTTCTCTCACTTGACCCAACAAACCCCCTGTGGAAAACAGTAATAACCTCAACAACAAATTGGCTACAAAAAGCGAGTACCACTAAACCCATCCAAACCAGCCCTTATTATGGCTCTGCATAATATATTCCTTCAACTCTCCAGGATCCTTATTAATATCACTAATTCCCATCTCAATCCTATGGAAACGCTCTTCCATCTTTTCATCCCTAGCAGCCTGACGTTTTTCCATCTCGTCAACTCTAGCAGTGTGACGTTCCTCCATCTCCCTGTCCCTATTGGAATCATATACGGCAACTTTGTATAATCCCTATTGATGTCAGTATCGACTACATTTATAATAGAGCCAGATGACACTGACTGTACCAAATCCAATAACAGCTACTCCTACTACTAGAACTATAAGTTCTCGCACGTCACTTTTAGCTGCCCTAGCAAGCTCTATTGCAACTCTAGCATCCTAAACCTACATCGTTAGCTTTGAAAAGATTCAAACTCAGAGGGGAAATTCTTACGATAATAGATTGAATGTCCAACTTGGGCAGTTGATTGGTCACCTTTCTTACTTCTTCTAGACCATTTGCTTTGTCGATATAGTTCTGTTTTAATTTTCAAATTCCCGAGTTAGGCTATGAAACTACAGCTGATAGTTCGAGTAACTTACCCTAGAAGCAGGAAATCTGCGGTAAGCCATGAGATTGAATCGTCCTGAACGGTAAGTTTCCAAGTACTTGACGGGGGCCCTGGTGAGTCGTGCGGTTCTGGCGAATGGCATCTTTGTCGTTTGCTGGGATCGTATGAGCGAATTGTTGGCTGCTAAGATGTTGCTTTGTTGCTGCTGGATGTTGTAAGTCAGAAGAAAAGCGGAAAGGGTGGCATTGTGGAGGCGCTTTTTATAACATTATAATAATATGAGGTATGATACCAGTCTCATATAATCTGTACGGGTTTGTGGTTGCTCCGTATGTCTGTGATCGGTTTACCTGACCGCACCATTGCATCTCACTTGGTTGTGGCTGCTCTTCCCCTAACCCCAGACCCTGCATCCTAGATCACCGGTTATAGTGGGAGGGTTATGAGAGGCACCTATCCACCAAGCATGGTATGCTGAAGCGTCGAGAAGTATAGTAGCTATTTGCTCAAGATGATCAACAAAATATTTCCAAAAAGCCACCGAAAAGGCATCAAAGGTACTACTCTGTGGCCCCGGTCGTAAAATATCACTTTTATGGGTTGGTTTGACCGCTTGGTGGGTTGACGGGAGAGGGCGCTTGACTTCCCCCCCGCCGCGGCTCGGCAACGGGTAAATATGATGGATGGCTTGAGTGCAGTAGTGAGATTTTTAACTTTTCCGAGGTGTGCTTGCTATGGGGGGGTTCCGGAATGCCGTTGCAGCTAGTTAGCGTATCGCCGAGTTGTAGTGAGTACTTTTCCAGTACGTGCTGCCTGTGCTGGTGCAGGATCATACCTACTCACGGCTTGTGGCCTACAAGCGAAGTGTCTATGTTTGGGGTTCGTTACTTCCCCCCCCCCCGCTTCCCACACATGCCAGCCCGAGAGCTAGCCAGTTCGCATTAAAAGATATATCCAACACGGCTAGTACCCGATCTACCGGGATCAACAAAAGTGCGAGTTAGCAGATTGGCACCGTACTACACAAAGAGGCAGATGTGAAGTAAAGTGAGGCAAGGCAACCCACAAGAATCCTACTGTGGTGAGGGAATCTTGTAAGTCTGAAAACGGAGTTGTTAGATCTACCGTGTCATATGTGGATTGGAAGGGCGCTCCTTCTTGTTTGATA
Organism: Tuber brumale; assembly: GCA_014065205.1. Taxonomy (NCBI): domain Eukaryota; kingdom Fungi; phylum Ascomycota; class Pezizomycetes; order Pezizales; family Tuberaceae; genus Tuber; species Tuber brumale. Next base: position 71,495 of record JACCEG010000156.1, read on the forward strand.
GGAAGCCTAAGTTACTGCACTATGGGCGGCGATCTATTCCAATAAGTCCTGGCCGGCGAATTGCATTGTAGGTTTGATGTCCGTCTATCGTGGAGCGGGTGTGGTATGCATGTCGGCCCGCAGAGCGGAATAACTTGGTGGTTGGCCACCACGATAGAGAGGGGTACAGGTTATTCTTGAAACCTTCCGGAAAGGTTAAACACTATCTACACTCTACTGGCAGATCCTAAATATCGAAAATCGGTGGGCCTATATTGGGGGAGGGGAATTTCCAGTTACTATTATTGCTACTTTTGGCCCCTGCAACAGAGGAAGGGAGGGTTTCCAGGCACTTGGTTAGCCCTTCGGTCAAATCAAGCAACATTTGGTTGAAAGGAGGGGAGGGTGGAGAGAAAATGTATATCTGGAACAGCAGTGAAGGGTATAAATGGTACAGGATATTGAGAAGGTTGTCATAGTTATAATATTATGTCCCTAACCCCATGATTGAAGCTAGGATCGAGGACAGAAGGGAGTAAGGCGGCCGAGTGATAAGTCAAGGAATTAGATAATATAATTACATAATAACACCCGGGCAATCAAATTCTCTGTTTCCCGGTATACCGTACCTTGCTGTTCACTTCCTACGCCCCAAATAACTCGCTGAATGGGATATATAAGATATGTGCATGTAGATGTGAAAGCCGAGTGGTAGTGGTCGCTGTTGGGCCGCTGTCCCAAAGTGTGTATTTTTGACCAGAAGTCCTATCCTTTGGTTTATGTGCAATCATTTCCCTTCAGAGTATGATCTTTTTCTTTTTTCTTCTTTCTCAAGATTTTAGAAGGCGCACTTCTCGCATATGCTAGAAACACTCGAGTACCCCTGGGTTGTGCTGGCTCGCTGTCCTGAACAAAACTACTCGCACACGTGCGGTAGTCTAACATTTTCAGCCACGATGTGGTCGTCTGTCACACCCAGTGGCCATTTCTGAGTAATACATTATGTAAATGTTGGGTTCTCGTTTGGGGATAGTGCTTGGAATGACGATATCGCCGTGAGCCCGAGTGCTTCCTCTCAGCCACCTTTACTAGTACGATACTGACGAAATGAACCTGCTCTGCCCCATTCAAAAGCTAATGGAAAGAGAAAGGACGGAAAAGTTTCTCTTGCCGGCGTACAGGGCGATTATTTCAAACATAGCACTTTTTTTTTTCTTTTTTTCTTTTTTTCTCCTTCTCTCTACTCAAGAACCCGAGCGCAAGCGCAAGTGCCATGCCCGTAGAATCCCATATAATCGCCGCCAAAAGGGGAAGCGATGGACCTCAAGGCCCAATACTCGAGTATTCGTGGCTTCGGGGAAGATCTGGCCTGGCTAGCCGGTTCCGGATGTTATTACAGCTTGGTAAGGCAAGACACAGAAGCGCTGTGACGATCCACAACAGACTGCAAGCTAGATTGTTTTGTGTTTCCCCAAAAACCTGGTCTCGATGGAAGAGAGGGCGTAAAAGAGATCTATTTTCGCCGCTGTTATTGCTGAGGCTGTAATTGTATAATATATATCACCTAGCGGTAAGTTAGGTCATACTTGTATAAGTGGCTTCATTAGGCTTTTGGTGGTCTTTGCTGTGCCCTTTTGCTTACGCTAACCGTTTATGGCTGACAGGAGGGGGGGGGCATGGTCACTGGTGTTACTTGCAGACCCCTTTCGCACAGAGGCTACGATGTGCTGGTGCTCGCACCCTAATACGGTGCTCGAGTAGATAGAAAGAGAGAGAGAGAGAGAGAGAGAGAGAGCGCCGCTGCACCGGACAAACAGACATTGTTCTCTTACTCATGAGAGAGAAACGATCTGGAAGCGGGGGAAAGGCAATTGAAGCTTCTGGAATCCACTCTATAATATTATGATACTTGAAGTGCTCGGCCCCAGTAGCTGAGGGAATTCATTTGACAGGAGAGTTCTCCCTTTCAATGGGTTGGACAAAGCTGGGCCAAGGCTATTTTTTTGAAGCTGTCAGACTTTAACCCGAACCCCTTTCCAATAGCGTCATCGGTGGGCTTATTTGTGACGCTCACCGCACCAGCGACAACGGCAGTAAGCCACGCGACGGAACCCAACGAATAGTTTTAGTTGACAATGTCGTAAATTCACCAGTAAACAAGACCTCTCACAACTCGTATAGCACTCAGTTTGCCAAGAAAAGTACCGGTAGAAGGGAAATTGAGGAAGGAAAGCAGTCCTCGAGGATCTGGTGCCTCTACAAGTAGGACTGGGGCCATAGAGTCATGGACTGAGGAGTTTGCTCTTGTAGACAGCAGGAATCATATGATCCACATATTTTCATCTCATACTACCACCATCGTTCCTGTGGTTAGTACCGGTAATGGTACTCGTAGTGGCTCTGCTCCTCTCTCCTTTCCACCTCTACCGGTACAGTACCGGTACTCTGCAAAGCAACCTGGCTTGTTCCTTGGATCCATGGATCACAACTTGTAGTCGATGGTGATGGCTATATTATCCTTTACCAATTTCGCGAGAATCGGGACTGCAACTCGCAAACCGGTGTTTTTGTTTGGGGAAAACTGAAGCCAGAGTCGAGACACGCCCCGCGCGCCCTTTAGTCTACCCATCTCGGTCTGTGATGTAAATCCCCCACCTCCGCCACCACCAGACGAGTACCATAGTCTATCCATAGTAAGGTACGGCAGTCTACTCGTAGTGGCACTCGTTTTTTTCCACTTTCCCTCTTGCAGGCATCCCTGGGCTCTGGATAAATGATGCAAAAAAAAACGCTGCATGTAGAAGGTGTACCTTAAACACAGAAAAAAAAAAAAAAAAAAAAAAAAAAAAAAAAAAAAAAAAAAGGACAATCTGGGCTCTGTGTGATACATCCTCCCTACCCTATTCACCTCTTTTCTCCACGCTCAACCCAGAACCTTTTTCCTTCTTATTCCCCCCCCCCCTTGAGCGTGTGCTCTGCCCTCCTTCTTCGTTTGCAGTCAGTCTCATTAAAATTAGACCCTTTTCCCGTTCTCCGCGATCCTTTAACAACCCTCCCCCCAAACCTATCGCCCCATTCCCCTGGCTCAACCCCCCCCTCTCCTCTCATTCCTTATCCACCGTCCGAATACGTGATTTTCTTTGTATTTTGTTGCCCGCTTGTTCTCTTTCGCTATCTCCTTTCCCCTTTATTTGCCTTCGTTTGCGTTTGGCGTTCGGGAAAAAATATTCTTTCACAAGCAAGCGACATTCGCTGCTACTCGGGCAATTGATTTGATCCGTTTTTCACCTGCAGCGTCATAACGCCGCCGCCGCCGCTTCCAAGATCTCGGGCGAACACGTTGTTATTGCATTGGTAATAATAGTTACATCTCACTTTCTAAAGGAAAGTGTTTATAATCAAAAATCACAGGGGGGGAAGAAAGGAGAATAAAAACGGACGGGGAGAAGGATTCAGAGAGCAAAAGAAAGAAAATTCGAAAGGCGAGATACCTGCGGAAACCAAGCTTTTGACGAACCCATACAAACGCCACTTTTTTCTCCTTACACTAAGAAACACCCCCTTTCAAGGTTAATCACGCCCAGTGATCATGAACTTTCGATACGCATTTGGAATCCTTTGACGCCTCTCTCCGACTGGTTCTCGATCTCGCTTGTCTGACGACCTTTCGTCATAGTCTGCTGGTTTCCCCTTAAAGCCTCCTCACCTCGCAATTTGGACCGGATTTCCATAACAGCAAAGTATAAACAGCACAGCATTATTACTCACTGTACCTCTCAGTATGTCGGTAACGACCTCAAGACCGTCGCCACGGTCGTCTCTCGACTTTCCAGTTCACAGCCCGCATTCCCAAGTACGCTCACAGCATCCTCTTCCCGCCATACAAACAACATCCTTTACCTCAACAACGGTCGCGCCACCTCCGTCAGGTGCGCCTACGTCAGGAACGAAACAGGGTTCGAAGCAAGGGAATCCTAACCCCCCAAGCCCCGCCGGGTATTTTGGGTTGGTTCCAGATCCGGGCGAGGGCCAGCATGCTAAAAACAATTGGTCGTCTTCTGGGTCTTCTGTTCGTTCAACAGCTGCCAGGTCTCCGCGTCCAGTTCAATTCGATCACCACCACCTACCTACACCCTTCCAGATGCAATCAGAAGCAATCGCTCTTAGTCTTAAGCATCCGAACGGGCGCATTGCGTCGGAGCCTGAGCATTTGTCGGGGGAAAACACCGAAGGGGAAAAGATTGGATTTCCACTGGGATCATATCCATCTCCGGAGTTATTGCACCATATGCAGAGGGAACGTCTTGGAGCCATGATACCGGGATCGACCTTTTTGAACGGTGCGAGAGCCGCTTCTCTAACTGCGTTGGGCAGCGTTCGAGAAACCTTTTCCCGTTCGGATGATAGCCCCCCTCGGCTTCCCTTCCCCTCATCTCCATTGCCTCAAAATAAGGCGTCTCAGGATTCCGTAGCACAAAGGATTAAGGGCCAGGCTCAGGGACGATCCTCTACGTCACCGGCCTCCCCAAAGGAGGGGGACCCAGTCCTGTTATCTACGTCGCACCTGGTGGAACTTTTGAACGCCAATACTTCAAATCTTCTACTACTCGATGTTCGAACCTATAACTTGTACGCCGAGTCTCGCATCGAAAGGGCTGTTAATCTATGTATTCCTACAACCCTGCTCAAAAGGCCCTCATTCAATGTCACCAAGCTATCGGAAACGTTTGCAAAAGATGAGGATAAAGAAAAGTTTGCAACATGGAAGAATATGAAATACATTGTGGTTTATGATACCGATCTCAAGGATCTCAAGGACCCGTCGACAATGACATCCTTGCATACTCTCAACAAGTTTGTGCGGGAGGGGTGGAAGGGGCAGGCATACGTTCTTAAAGGTAAATTACCTTCCCACAATTCATCTGAGTTTGAGTCACGGCTGATTATGATACATAGGCGGCTTCAACGAGTTTTTCTCAAAATACCCAGAAAAGGTGGACGAAAATCGTCTTGCCCAGGCATCATCCCCTACAAATTTATCCTTGCCAAGTCAGCTGCCGGCTCCTGGAAAGCGGGCTCCCGGGGCTCTTTACTGTCCCATGCCTACTTCTCAGAAGTCCGTGGTCAATCCATTTTTCTCGAATATCAGGCAAAACATGGACTTGATTGGAGGTGTTGGGGAGGTTCCCATCACTCTACCTCAAAATATTGGATCCGAAGGGATCGCCACTTTGCCTACCTGGCTCAAGAAGGTTGTCTGTGAGGAAGGCGGCTCCAAAATTGTGGCGGACCGGTTCCTTCGCTTGGAGGAGGCGGAAAGAGAAAGAATGCAGGAGGCTTTGAATATTTCAGTAGTCTATGACTCCCCTACATCGACCGCTGTGAAGCCACACACCTTGGCCGGGGTCGAAAAAGGAACTAAGAATAGGTATAATAATATCTGGCCATACGACCATGCTAGAGTTAGGCTACTCGATTATCCCCAGGATGAGTGCGACTATGTAAATGCCAGTCATGTATCGGCTCAATATGCGCCGAAAAGGTATATCGCTTCTCAGGCTCCGTTACCGACGACCTTTAGGGTAAGTTTCATTCCGTGATTCGATCCCATTTATGATGCTGACTTGCGTTCAGGATTTCTGGAGTATGGTTTGGGAACAGGATGTACGAGTGATTGTTATGTTGACGGCCGAGGAGGAAGGTGGCCACGTCAAAAGTCATAAATATTGGGAACCAAAAAATTATGGCCCATTAAAGCTCACATCCCTATCGGAACGCCGTGTCTCGCTTGATCCATCGTTTTTAAAAACAAGCCCAAAGAGGCGATCTGTTGGAACGGCCTTGAACGGACCTGCTTCACCCGATCTTAACGTGCCATTTATTCTGGTTCGCAAGTTTACACTTGAACATGTCGAACATCCCTTTTCTCCCATGCGCGAGATCACTCAGCTTCAGTATTCATCATGGCCAGACTTTGGGGCGCCCGCCCATCCTGCTCATATTCTTGGACTTATTGAACACACCGATGCTGTTGTCAGGTCCTCGCAGCCGACGACCAATTCCCCCTTTTCCGCAGAATCTGCTGCAGCTGCCCAGCGTAGGCCTATCCTAGTGCACTGCAGTGCCGGTTGTGGACGCACAGGGACATTCTGTGCGGTAGATTCAGTGCTTAGTCTATTGCGGCGTCAACGCTTGCAAAAGAAGAGAAATAAGGAAGAGAATTCTTCTGGGGGCTCTGATGGGGAAGGGCAAGTTGGGATGAGGAAACTAGAGCTTAACGATGAGGGCAATAATGCTTGGCTGGATCGCGACGATGAGGACTTGATCTGCAAGGTCGTCGGCGACTTCCGTGACCAAAGGTTATCAATGGTACAGAGCTTAAGACAGTTCGTACTGTGCTACGAGACTGTCCTAGAGTGGTTCGCAAGACAGAGTCCACTGGAGTCTGGGAAACGGAAGGCGTAGGTTTTTCTCTTGGGCTGGTTTGTTTGTGTTTTGGTGTACATTGGCGGGTTTGCATTGCAAAAATTTGGCATTTTTCGTTGAGACGACTGGTTTTTTTACACAGTTGCGGAAGAGGATGTATAATCCTCGCCTTTGGTTTTCCGTTTACGAATACAGTTCTTGTTTCTTTTTGGCGACGGCGTTGTTTAATACAAGTTTCTTTATGCTTCCTATACCATCTCCCTTGCAGCGAGAATTCTGACCCGGTGGCATCCCTGGTTTCTTGCATCTTGTGTTCATGGTTTCCGTTATTGTTTTCCATTATATATCTTCTTCTTTTATGTACCCATGGATCGAAAAAAGTTGCTCATGCCACTTGATTCTCGAAGGATGTGAACTCCGGCGAGAACATACTATTATGCCCATTGACTGTATGCCTTTTTTTTTTTGCTCGTATCTTGATACCACTTTTGTGTCATGACAACTTCAAGTCATCCAATATCACGCACTCCCCTTGTATTTGCCTGTTGGATAATTGCGGCTTTATCGTGTCTTCCGGGAAGAGTACTGATGTTTTTTCTGATATGCGGTAGAGCTATCCCGAGGGAAACGAAGGTGAATGCCCTGTTGTGGTGGTGAGTTAGTGGGCGAGAGAAAGGAGGTGAAATTTTATTTATTTTATTTTTGACTTCCACTTTCATTTTCACCGTTCCTTTCTACTCGTAGAGGTGAATTGATAAATGAACAACCTGTTTCAGTCTACCGGCACTAGAGCAGAAAGTGCATATTGTTGTGTAGAAATAACCTACATACACACAGCGCACCAAGATCAAGCCACTTAACGACACCCCCTTGCGATCGCTGCTGTGTTCTCCCGTGGCGTCAGTGCGCCCTTGCAGGACCTTCGGGATATATTGCATGATGCTTAACCCCATTACAGATAGTGTAACTCTCGGTGAACGTCACAATTGGTCACTCGCCGGGTCATGATATTCTATTATTTCGGAGGTGCAAACTAGATCCATAGGGTTTTGGCAAATAACCCTTCAAAATATTAAGGAATAGTCAATATGAAATCCCCCCCCTCCTCCAAAAAGACAAAAAATAGGTATGGGAGGTTGCTCCTTCATGGGGCAAACGGTGGATTACCGGCCGACGCCCCATCTCAGCCCCCACCTGTTGGCGTTTAGTGCTCTCCACCAAAATTTAATAATAATATATTTTGGCATCTCTCCAAGAGGCATTTGTCACTTGCACCGTATATACACCTGTATTCTGGGGCACCGCAGTCGTTGTTTTTGATCCCTCACTCCAATGCGGTTGCCTAGCTATGCACTCGAGTAGAGTAGGTGTGATGGCGTTGGAGGCGGGGTTATGAGCGTTTTTTCCGATGAAATAAATCCTCTTTTTTGATAGGAGCGACGTGAAGTGGTGACGCCTCTAGAAGGGCAGCAAACGGATCTCACGCTGGCTTGTTGGTTTGAGGTCAATTGGGGGGGGCTGTTTATAGTCCAGTTAAATTCCGGTCTAAACATGATGTTATTTGGGGGCAAATCCATGGTGTAGCCGCGCCAAATACTCGAGTAAAGGGCAAATTTTGCCAAGGCATTTTTTCACGGGCATCAAAACACCAACGCCAAGGATTAGGCTTCCCCACAACGCGTCTCCTGGCACAAATTACAAACCCAACGTCTCAAGAGACGCGATAGCACAACGATACTTATTAACAATAAACAATAGCGGAAAACGGAGTGAGGACAAGGAAAGGAGGAAAACACTGGACTTGCTTAAATGTCCGCCCGCAGGAAACGAATTGCTGCTGTGGGCACGATGGCTCCGCCACCCGTGCCCATCACTGACTACGCCGCCATTGCCGGGAGCTCGCAACAACAACCCCCGTCCTCCATCGCCGTCATCTTCCAAAACCTCCCAAAGACCGGAAATGGCTCACCCGGGCCTGACTTCCTGCAGCAGCTATTTGCGGAAGTGATTTCCCACGAAGTCACTGACCCGACTGGAAGCTCGTCCCTGGAAGATACGCTCTTGGTCAATTACAAAGTTATCACGGCGGTCGTGGACGCCGGTGTTAGCGTCCTGCTGCGAGAAGATCCCTTTGCCCCTACCCAAAACCTGACCGAGCAAGCGAGTAATAGTCTTCTGGTCCTACGTTTGACCATCAAGGAGACTCCCCTGGTGCTGTTTAGACCGCCACCCGAGTCTGCCGCCGAGTCGGAACAGCCACTGCTGTATCTTTGGTTGCTGTCCAAGTTACTCCCGCTGCTTGGGCATGGACCTGCCGAACCGCTTGTGCAGGAGCTACTTGAAACTATTTATGCCGTCTTCTACGCAGCTGCAAACCTGCCCAAGGAGTGGAAGAGTGTCATGGTCATGGTGGGGTATTTTCGGAGCTGTGTAAATTGTAATCATTTCTCTTTCTCTCTCCTTTTCTCTCTTTTCATTCCCTTTATTTCTCTGCCGCACCTCCGCGAGTACGCGTTTACCAACATCATAATAAAACTTGAAACTAATCTGTGCGAACTGTGAAATTCATTGAAACGTTAAAGGTATCCTCGAGTCTTTCCAAAAGGTATCCGGTATAACCGCTACCCTGTCCAGGTCCTACAAGCTTGAATTACCGGAGAAGTGCTTTACCATTGATTCCTTAATGCTACCGGAGGGTTTCAAGCACTTTTCTCGCCAGATGGTTAGTTTTGCTATTCGGGATGCCGACCACGCGGCCTTTTTGGTTGTCCATCTGTTTTCTGCAATCTCTGCGTTGCCTGCCCAGCATAGTGATATACCTCCGTTCAGAAGCGTCTCAGATAGCCTGATATATTTTGCACAGGAGATGCAGAATCTCTGGACGAGCCTTAACACCTGGGAGTCGCTCCCGGTGTTGTATGAGAAAGTGGGCACAATCCGGCTAAAGATGCTGGAGACACTAGCGAATTCCCTGGAGGATGTCGTGAGGACACGCTATGGGAGAAGCAGGATCAAGGGTGTTTGCCTACTTGCTATCCGCTGCGTTGGTGATGTCTTGACCAAGTCGATATCCCAAATAAATCAGAGCGCAGAGAGCACCTTAGCAAAGATACTATTAGGGTTGCTATGCGCTGCAGAGGTTTCCACTACTATCCATCAGGCATTGCGAGAAAGAACATACCCCCCAATTATCTTGATTATGAGTGATAGGGGAGAGGACGGTTGGGGACTTTTGACAGATGACCTCCGGGTACGTACACCAAACCTAGTGCGAATGGATACATTTGGCTAATCTAGCCGGTAATAGGTGGTGATGCTTCGATTGGTCATCAGTCTCGCCGATGACCTAGTAATCCTAGAACGCGCAAATAAGTGTCTTCAATTAGCCACTGAAGGTAGATGGGTATTCAAAGATGAGAAACTGCAAGAGTTCTCAGAACATCTCCATTCAATCAGAGACACCAGGCCCGAGGAAGAACCAGACAACAACATTGGCCCTAGAAAGCGACCCAGGCTATTCAAAGGCGAGCCCAGCACCGAAGCCCGCGCTCTAACATTCGACGTGTATAAACTACTCGGACACCAAGACGCGGACGACCTCCAAGGGCTAAGTCTTGTCGCTGTCGGAGGTTTTAAAAGACTAGAAGAGGAAGAGCGCTGTACAGCTCTAAAATCCCTCGGCTTCCTATCATGCGCACTCGCTGGAACACTTACTCGGATATCTGAATCATTCGGCGTTCAAAAAGGGTTGAATTTGTATAAGTGTTCGTACTGCGATGCAGATACTCTCCAGGCAATAACATCGGAGAGGAGCTATGCCCAGGGGGGTGAGGAGCTGTTTAAGACTCTAGAGGTAATTCAGAAACTCGAGGACTTTCAGGCATCGACCTCCGTTCGTGTGTGGGCCATGATCAGCCTCCGACGGCTGCTGAATCATACGCAGGATTTGGCGAGGTTGGATTTGGCAGAGACGGCGATGGGGAAGTGGTGTTTAAATGCTTTGCAAAGTTCTAGGAGGCTTTTGAGGGTCGCTGCTGGGTATGTTGTATTATCTTTAACAAGTGATTGATGTTTGGAAGCCGGTTTAGTTGACGTTTCTGTACTTAAGGCGTACCTTACCGTCGTATGTTACATTTAAACATGGCGAAGAGCTTCTTAGGATGAACCGGATTATGATTATCGAGTTCCTGAGGACGTTGTCTGATAATGATGAGGGGCAACTTCAAGAGACCTGTGTGCTAGCGTGGAGTCAGTTTGGAAGGTATGTACCTTAATAGCTCCTCTCACCGTATGGGCTATGAGTGCCCCACGCCCGAGCTAACCGATCCGCAGAGTGTCATCTGATGAAGAACTCAACCTCGCGTTAATCCGTCTGGTGGAGTATCTTGGGCATAGTAGCTCGTTCATTCTTGGATTAGCATTTAACGAGGTAAGCAGCCCCTTTGACACGTTGATATGTAGTCACATTGACGGGTTTAGATTCAATCATTGGCTCGAACGCATGGCGTCACACCCGGCAAGATGTTTTCTCCATTCTGGCCCAGCATTAGTGTTGGCGTAGTCAAGCAGCTCCAGTCGAAACCGCAGATAGCCCAATTGCTATCAGAAGTAGTCGGAATGGAACTTTCGGATTTTTTGAAAACGACACAGGGCCATACTGTACCATACCTCATCCTCTGGAAGAGGCCAGAGCTTGTCGAGAGGGTTGCCCAAGCCTGCAAGACAGACGTGGTGTCTCTTGCACTGTCGAATATGGCGCACATATTAGCTCTACTTCTAACACAGGAAGCGGACAATGTCGAGGCATTTACGTTGCATTTACTGGCGCGTGCTACTGCTGAGTTTAAAGATATATCGCTAGGGGAGATTGCCAGGCCTGATGCGATGTCTCTTGCTACGGAGTTATTAAAGGCTGCTGTAGACGCGGGTGAAGACCGGAAAATTAGGGTTTGTGTTTACGCCTTCGGTTCGATAATTCCTGGAGATGGTAGCTGATACCCGACAATAGATCTTTTATGCGTTGAGACTTGTGGCGGCTCTGACATATAAAAAAGCGGCGGGCACAAGGAGAAATAAAGAGGTCGACCACTTAGAAGTATTCTTTGAAACAAACGTCCTTGGTATATTTGCTACTTTTAATGATTATCTTAAGGATATCAAGGGGAAGCTATCAACCCCAGAGAAAATCCGAATTATGAGGGCGATTGAAGAAATGATGAAGCTAGCTAGAGGTGGTGTTAGTAGCGCAGTACCACAAGTACGTTCTGATTTCCATTTGTCCGATATCCTGAGAAATGCTAATTAACTACTTGAGATATGTGCCTGCTTACAAGAAGCACTGGAATTCGAGCCATTGAGAGCTAGTGCATTTTCGGCTTGGGCCGTTATGATGAGAGTCCTAGAACCCGCTGAAATCGCGCCCTTGCTTGGTCAAACATTCTCTGTGGTCCTACAATACTGGGACAGCCTTGAGCAGGCTTCGCAGACCAAGGCAGTGGAAATGATAAAAGAGCTGTTCGAGAAGATTGGTGTCATCGGGCAAAGTCTGGACATTATACCTTCCCTGGCAGCAATACCAGCTCTTGCTCCATTCGAGGAGAGACTTAAGGCCATGCGAACCTTAGAAATACGAGATCATTATCACTTACTAGCTCGCCGATGTCGACACGAGAATGTATCCGTCGTCGAGCAGGCGCTGGCAGAGCTTTCCGAGTTTCTAAAAAAGCATCAGGACTTTATACACACCGCGGCGATCAACGAACAGCCCGACGTGGTAGTCCCCGAGTTGATCCGGACACTCCTAGACGTGATTATTGCCTTTAAGGACTCGAATTCGTCCTCGAAGCCTAGGATTGAGCACCTATGCGCAGAGTGCTTGGGCCTCATTGGAGCGGTGGATCCTAACCGAGTAGATGCCCCACGGGACAAACGGGACATGATGGTTCTACACAATTTCAATCGCGCAGACGAGAGTATTGCGTTTGTAATTTTCTTTCTGGAAGAGAGGCTCGTAAAGGCGTTCTTGTCTGCGACAGATACAAAAGCTCAGGGATTCCTTGCCTTCGGAATGCAAGAACTGTTAAAGTTCATTGACGCAGAGTCTACAGTGATCCTGCGATCCCGCCACGATGGCCCTGGCCCCACAGCACAGACAGGCCAGCAGAGATGGGACTCCTTCAGTCAGACGGCCAAAAGCATACTCGCACCATTCTTGAGGTCGAGGTATTCTTTACAGATCAATAACTCTGTACAACCCTGCTCATATCCAGTGTTTTCACTGAAAATCACTCACCGTGCCTGGCTTACGAAGTGGCTGTTAGACTTACTTTCCAAGTCGACGGGGGACAATGCGGCAAATATATTCACGGTTTGTAAGTCTATAGTCAAGGGACAGGATATCTCGATTTCAATGTTCCTGCTTCCGTATGTCACTCTGAACGTCATTATTGGCGGGACGGATCTGGATAGGGAAAATATTGTTAAGGAGATTCACGCCGTTCTTGCCCCGGCACCCAAAAACCCATTGGAGAAGCAGATGGCTCGGGAGACTCTAAGGCAATGTAGTGATGTGGGTATTCCTTCCTCCATCAGAGCCACAAACGGGGGATACTGACTAACGGTATTCATTAATACAGACCGTATTCCAACTCGTCGACCACCTGACCCGCTGGCTTCGCGACAAAAAGCAGTTCAATCTAAATTTGAAAAACCAACACGCCAGACAGCAGAACAGAACCTTCGCGTCCGAAGAAATATACGATCAAGACATTGCAATATCACGGGTAGAAGATGTCATCTCCGCCATCCCCCCAGACACCATGAGTTTGCGGTCCGTCGAATGTAACTCATATGCACGAGCACTCTTTTATTGGGAGCAGCACATAAGAAAGGTGAGGGTCGCAGAGAAAGAGGTGCCAATGGATCCATTGTACGAGCAGCTTCAACGTATTTATACGCAGATCGATGAGCCTGATGGTATCGAAGGGATCTCTACAAAGTTGCACGTTCTCAATTTTGACCAGCAGATACTTGAACACAGGAAGGCTGGGCGATGGACCGCGGCACAGAGCTGGTATGAGATTCTTTTGAGCGAGAAGCCTGATGACCCTGAGGCGCAGATAAATCTTCTAGATTGTTTGAGGGAGTCTGGACAACATGGTAAGCTCCACCCCATACCACCCATGTATCATGCTGACCAGGTCTCTAGAAATGCTCCTCAGCCAAGCCGAAGGCATGATGGAAAAATACCCCAATACCCAACCCAGAATCCTACGCTACGCTGTCGAGGCAGCCTGGATATCCGGTAAATGGGACGTCCTTGAGAGAAACCTTGCGAAATCCAATGAGCACACAGAGAACCTCTACGAACTAAGGGTTGGCTACGCGCTACGTGCTCTCCGTAGGCGCGACAGTGGGACATTTGCGAAAGCTATTTCCCTAGCTCGGAGGTGTGTTCTGGGTGGGCTGACGGAGTCCTTTACGGGTTCTTTGCGTCAATGTCATGAGTCTATGGTTAAGTTGCATGCGTTGTCGGAGCTCGAAGAGATTAGCACTGCGTTGGCAGGTAAGGATTTTGGGAAGGATGTGCTTGCGTCGAATCTTCAGAGACGCTTGGATGTTTTGGGGACGTACTCGAAGGATAAGCAGCATCTTTTGGCTCTAAGGAGGGCGGCATTTGTGCTTTCCGGGTGATTACATGTCTTTCTCCATTGATTTAGGTTGATTTAGCTAACGCAATTGTAGTACTCCTGAACTTGTTAAGGATGGTATTGCCTCTACCTGGCTCATAGGAGCACGTTTGGCGCGAAAGAGCGGTCAGATTGCTCAATCGTTTAATTCGGTACTTCATGCTTCCAGGCTTGGTGCTCCACTTGCGACGGTTGAGCATGCGAAGTTACTATGGCTTGGTGGGCAACATCGAAAAGCAATTTCGAACCTTGAAGGGGCAATTGCCTCCAATCTTCTCCAGGGCAGCTCCCAGGAACAACTTCATGATTCTAGCGTTCATAATTCGGGTGTTCACCCACAGCCGCAGAGCTATGTCATGGCAAAGGCTGCACTCTTGCTTGCTCGATGGCTGGATGGCGCAGGTCAGACGCACTCCACTGAGATCGTCTTCAAGTACTGCACTGCTAAGGATTTCCATGTAAGATGGGAGCAAGGACATTACTATATTGGACGACACTACAATAAGTTGTACGAAGCTGAAAAGGCACTCCCGCCGATTAAGCAAACGCAGCCGTTCCTATATGGCGAGTATGCAAAACTGGTCTGCCAGAATTATTTGCGTGCCCTGATGTTCGGGACGAAATATATCTTCCAAACAATGCCCAAGCTCCTCACCCTCTGGCTCACATTAGGGGAGATCGTGGACCAGACCATCGACGCCAAGTACGGCAACGAAGAATTCCGCAGCCATATCCAAAAAGAGCGCGTCAAGTGCTTGAAACTCCTACACAGTTCCATAAAGAGATACAGCGAGCGCTTACCCCCCTGGATATTCCTCACCGCCCTCCCACAAATGCTCTCCCGAATCGCCCACCCCCAAGAATCGGTCTACGAACTCCTACAAAGCATCATCGTCAAAGTAGTTGCCGGAAATCCACAGCAGGCACTATGGTCCCTCACGGCGGTCTGCAGGTCCACTGCCCGAGAAAGGGCCCAGCGCGGCTCACTAATCATGAACCAGCTAAAAGACACTCTGAGAAAAGACCGGGACGAAAACAATCTAGACGTAAGAAGCCTAATCCTCCAGGCGACTAAATTGACAGACCAGCTCTTGCACATTTCCAATGTGGAGTTAGCGGGCTTGAAGGCTCCCGCAACCATCAGCATTAAAGAGCATGGTTTCAATCATAAATGTGCGCCTTGCGCACTTGTGGTGCCGACGCAGGTTATGCTAGCGGTTACACTCCCGTCTGTGCCGGATACTGTGAAGACGCATTCACCATTTCCGAGCCACCAGCCGACTATTTTGAGTAAGAAGTCTAATTTACCCATTTTGTGTGTTTTGATGGTTGGCCGGCTAACTTGCGTTGCAGAGATTGAGGGGGAGGCCGATGTCATGAATTCTTTGCAGAAACCCAGAAAGATCAAGATTCGGGGCACCGATGGAAGGCTTTACGGCTTCTTATGTAAACCGAAGGATGACTTGCGTAAAGATGCGCGTTTGATGGAGTTCAATAATACGATCAATAGGTTCTTGAAGAAGGACCCTGATTCTAGCCGACGTCGGATGTGTATGTTTTTGATATTCTCTTCATCCTTGTGTGCGAAGCCCTGCTAATAATTTCAACAGACATCAGAACATACAGTGTCACCCCCCTAAATGAAGAATGCGGACTAATCGAATGGGTAAACGGTGTCCGAACATTGCGTGAGATATTACTCACCTATTACAGATCTAAGAAAATGATTGTAGACGTACGTTCCCCCCCCCTTCCCCCCTTCCCCGCTCACCACCCCCGACAAACCCCACCGACTAACAATCGTGCCAAGTACCCCAAGATCCGTCAGCGTCTCGAAACCAACAGCCCAGAGGCAACAAGAGCGGCTATCTTCACTGACGAAATCCTCCCCAAATTCCCCCCAGTCTTCCACGAATGGTTCGCGGAGCTCTTCTCCGAGCCCTCAGCCTGGCTCGCCAGCCGGCTCGCCTACTCACGCACGTCGGCCGTGATGTCGATGGTCGGGTACGTGCTGGGGCTCGGGGACCGGCACGGCGAGAACATACTCTTCGACGAGTCTACGGGCGACACGCTACACGTCGACTTCAACTGCCTCTTTGACAAGGGCCTATCCTTTGAGAAGCCGGAAAAGGTGCCCTTCCGCCTGACGCAGAACATGGTCGACGCGCTCGGCGTCACCGGTTATGAGGGCGTGTTCCGCAGGACGTGCGAGAACGCCATGAGGGTGCTCAGGATTAACGAGGATACCCTCCTCACGCTACTCGAGACATTCATACATGATCCCGCTGTAGACATGGTCAAGAAGGCCAAGAAGAAGCCGGTCAACGCCAAGATTCCAGATACGCCGAAGGCTGTGCTCGAGAGTATCCAGAGTAAGTTGCAGGGGTTGTATAGGGATGAGACGATGCCGTTGAGCGTCGAGGGGCAGGTGGAGCAGTTGCTGAAGGAGGCGGTTGATCCGGCGAATTTATGCGCTATGTATATCGGTTGGTGCGCTTTCTTTTAAGTTGACGTGGATTTTACGGCAGTTGGTGGGCTCAGTTATATACCCCTTTATCGTTATCATTACCATGACCATCACCACTATTGCTATTATTATTATTATTATTATTATTATTAAACCGCGCTCGGAGAGGGTACGGGAGGGGAGGGGAGGGGCGTACAATAAATGAAAGTTGGCGATTGCAATACATGTACGTATTCACGGTATGTCACTCGGTATCTTGGTGCGCTTAGGTGAGAGGTAGAGAGAGGCGTAGGTGTGGACCGGGTTTGCCAGGAGAGACGTAAGCATCGCAGTAATACGGTTAGGCGGGCGTATCTTGAGATTCAGGTCGAGTCCTTGATTGATTAATAGGAACTTGAGCAAGTATTTCCGAGAAATCATGGGGACGATTCTCACGACAAATGCACAAACAACAATGTAGCCTTCCGTTGTGATATTAAAATTCATACAGTGGTTTCATGGTATCGCCCACCTAATATTACTCACTACAGTACACCTCCACTATTTGTCTATATATCTATGATACCTTGTCAACCGCATGCGCCTTTTTTTTTTCTCCCCGCCCCGCTTCGACCATCCATGAGAAACACGATATCCATCATTAACCCCAGTGACAAAAAATAACGCACCGCCCCTCTCTTCCCAACCTTACCGTCACTTTCCCAAACCCAACCTGCCAACCCACTCTTCGATCCCAACCCCCATTCCGCCCCACCGATCATTATCCCCTAATAGCCCCGTCCAGCCTAACATCGTCTGACTCGCAACAGCCCTGACCACAGCTCCAGCCCCCGCGAGCCCCGCGGCGCGAAAGTAATCTATCCCCAGCGAGATCCGCAAGGCCTCGACATTATTAACGACTACCGCCCAGCCCACCGACTTCGCCGCGGCGGGGACCTCGTAGTTCCATATCACCATTAGTATTGGGAAGAGCTTTGTGCAGGAGGATACTATCAGTGCTGTTGAGACGGCGTTGGGGCGGGTCGCGCCGAGAAGGTACTGACTGATTAGGCGGATTGTGAGGTGGAAGAGGAGGGATTCTGTGAGGCAGAGAAGGACTAGCGACGGTTAATATTGGGGGTCAGAGAAGGGGAGGGGGAGAGATGGGGGGGGGAGGGGTAGGTACGGAAGAAGAGGTATTGTACGACTATTGGTCGTTGGGTTAGGATTCCGAATGCGGAGGTGTTCAGTGGGTCAGTCGGTATATTCTTTTCAATACGCGCCCAGGTTAGGTATACGTCAAAGAGGAGGAGGAGGAATCCGAGGCGAATCATCGACGGCTAAGAAAGAGTAAGCACTAGTTGTTAGCGAGGTTCCCCCCTCATAGCCGAAGTCTTACATGCCTCGAATCTATCATCTTCCCTTCCTAACCGGTTGAACAGTAAGTGTCTATAGACCTAACCACCCCCAAATCAGCTACCCATCAACCCCCCCTCCCCTCCTGCCCTCCTCAGAGCCATGAATCATACCTGAGGCTTAATTAATACCAAGTCAATGAAAAGCACAACAAAGTCATGCTCAACATACTTGTCAGCAAACCTCTTACACCTCGGACACTGCGTGAGTCTCACACCGCGTCCCAAGGAGCGATCATCGGCGGATGAGTAAGCCGTGTAGAGCGATTGCACTGGCGACGAGCATTCGATACAGATGTACAGGTTCTTTGGCGGCGTGGGGGGTGTAGATGACATTGAAGGAGCGAGAAGGCTCAGAAGATGGGTGGTGCTGCAAGTCGTTGGTTTGGGGTTTGAATGGGGGGGTGTCAAGGTAGGGGCTTGGCGGTGGGTTTGTGATGAATATGCCAAATTTGGGGGAACTTTAGAGTCTGCTTTACCAGCGCTGCTAAGCAGCTCCCTAGGGAAAAATCACACCTTTTTGTTAGCGGTGTATATATCGCACAATTCACAAGACAATATAATAGGTTACAGGTTCCTTACATCTTCAGTATAGTCACATGATCAAATGAAAATTATCCCATAACACTACTTCATATCTGATCTTTCTTTATAACTTGGCATGATCTCTGTGTTTTTTTGATAAGATAAGAGTAGATTGGTACACCGCTAAAAAGGGGGGGGATTTGTCCCTAGGGGCTACTCAGAAACGCTGGTAAAACAGACCTTATGGTAGGTTTCCTACGAGTAAGTTGGGGGAAGGACAATGTGATCTGTGCGCTATTTTGCGAGTTCCATCAGTTGGGGGGAAGAAGGGTTTGGGGCTTAAAATAAATGCTCCACTTTGCAGGAAGGGATGGTGGGAGGAGGAAAATGGGGGTTTTGTCCCATCGATTGGAGGTCACTGCATGAAAAGGCGGCCGGGCGAGATCCGGGACAGGGATACTACGGTACCTCCCCCCCCCGCTCCGGTTGATGGGGACGCAACCAATCAGCCCTCGTACTGTACGGTCCAAGTACCCCCCTGTTCGATATGTAAGGCATTCTCACCATTCGTGATGTCTGACGTTATCGGACGCATCATATCGTACTCGAGTACCGGTACCGTACTGTCCTTGTCCCGGGCCAGAGGTTCCCGAAAATAGGAATTGGGAACATACAGTACCGGTACGGTACTCTGGCCCGGGGGGCTGGTATTGCGGACAATCGTACAAGCCAACCGACCACCGGTAACCCCGCCCACGGAGGAGTAAAGTGGTTGGTGTCATAACCTACCGAGCCCAAATGACACCCTTCGATCCAAACTCTGGTAGGAGAGCCTTCGATAGTGGCGCCGCGGCGCTCCACTTGAGCTCGTAGTACCCAATCACTAACCTGGTTTTTGTGCAAGGATCGGGGATTCACTGTCACAGTACCGTACCCTAGGTGCCATGGATCCAGGTATCATACCGAGTGGACTGCCGCACCAGTGCCCCTAAAATACCGGTGGGATACGGTACGATATGGTTCGTTTCCTCCTGCTCCACGTGCCCAACCATTTAATTTATGTTCCACGCTCCATCACTCGGACATTTGTTCACGGTGGTAAGTAATAACTACGATACCTGCTCGATCAGATAAATCCGGCGCCCAGTCACTGAGGGCCGACGACTACTCAACATATTCGTATTTGGGCAGCAAGTCGTCCGGTGAATGTAGGAGGGTCTTGGCCAACCAGATGGCCAAAGCCGTTTCGTTCGAACATGTTGGTACCCCCCCCCCGTCTGTATTATGATGAGTTGGACCCCGTGACGGAGTTGCTTGGATAGAGGCGTGACAGCAATCACCAAACGCGATTAATCACGCTTCGGCAATCAACCATCTTGTCCACCACGAAGCACTGGCCCGTTGCCACACCGCTATCACGGTCACACCGCAGGAAAAACGTTCCGCTGGTGCAAAGGTAAGGTTTCAACAAGATAAGATCTTTGATAAGTTCCGGGGTCATGATAGGATGACAGGGTGCTTTTGCCTCCGTCCCTTGCAGGATAACTCCGCAAGTACCGTAGCTCCTCACAAATGGTGGTACCATATGTATCACCATACCTTACCAATAGACAGACGAGTCCGTAGGAGCAGAAAAGTGTTCCTGTGCCCTTAGAGTAGATTACAATTCCCATGATGCGCCTTCCCGTGGTCAAACTTGGAACCCCGATCCCTTCTTCCTTACCCAGTAGAGGCCCTGGGCCTGGGGCTTAGGCACGGCAATCCGCTGGCTGCGGTGATTCAGTTTTGTATTTTGTGCCTATGGTATGATACCGGTGGGGTCAACCGTCGACAGACTGGACATCGCACAATGAGAAACATCGGCTTCAGCAGTCAATCGTAGAATGTGAGGAGGGTGGTGAGTATGTCGTGATTGTTAGGGGGTTTCAATTGAACGGTATTTTACTCTCGCTATGCTGGTTGGGTGGGGAGGGGAGAGAGATGCACGGCGCCGTGAGAATAACCAAACACCACTCCTCACAGGACATATCATATGAACTTTCAATCGACAGTTATCGCAACAAGCTACCCCTCCCTCCCTCCCTCCCTCTCTTTGCCTCCCTTTCCACACCATTTCCGTGATGGACAGCTGCACTGGTGGCCATTACTTGTATCATAGTCTGTTTAGTTCTTGACTAGGGGTTTTGACTTGTCACTTTCGAAGAAGGACTAATGGTCCATTTTTCGCACCCTCTGTCGGGAACTCTTCTTTCCATCAACTCCTCTCCTGCTCGTGCTTCCCGGCAAACCCTCTGTCCCGCATTGTTTACCCAGCCATCCTATGATAGATAGACCCTTCTTCACCCATAGAATATCCCTGGCTCACCTACATACGCCTTTTTGTGTGCAACTATCCACACCCTCACGGTAGTCCACGGAAGGGGAAAGAAAAAAACACGACAACGCCATCCTCGCCACACCCTTTCTCTCTTCTCTCGCCTTGGTTCCCTGCTACATTACTGCCCTACCTTTACTCGTACGTCCCTTTGGCAATCGATCCAACCCAATTGCTGCTGTTTCCCCGGTTTCCACCTTGCGCTCTCCCTCCTTCTCTTTCCCTACCGTTGAGTCTCCTAGGCCGAGAATACCGGTGGGTCGTTGCACGCTAAAACGGCCCCCCTTCCACATACCTTACCCTAGTCCTATAGTTGCTCGTTTTACTTCTTCTTGCTTGTTTGCTTTTGCGCTAACATTTCCGACAGAGCTTTTTACCTTACAACACCTCCCTCCTCCGCCCACCACCACCACCACCCCCCCCTTATCACTCACCAATTCCTCTGGAAAGGGAAAATAAAAATTTAAAAATTTAAAAAAACCCACCACACCGGTTCAATAAAAGAACGGAAACAACTCGATATAATGCCGCCGTCCACCAGTATTCCGCGTCTTCAACTTCCGGCACTCACTCCCCTCGAACCCCTTACCTCAGGCACAAACCTGCCCCACGTCCCCGCTGAAGAGCTAACCCCAACCTCTTCCTCCTCCTCCTCTCACGATGAAAAGCCGCCAGTGACCCCCTCAAATTTGGAAGCTTCGTCCGCCACCGCATCATCCACTACCACCCCGCCTCAATCTCCTGGACGTCCCACTTCAATGCGTCGATTTCTATCTCGCGTCTCGTTGAACTCCCCTTACCACGGTGAGGACGACGACAAAGCTTCTGTCCTTTCAGGCCCAATGTCGCCAACCGGCTCTGTCATGTCTCGCGATAGCAAGAGGAAGACCTCCAGTGGGTCAACCAAGTCAAAGACTTCCTGGTGGAAGAAGCCCAAGACCCAACCCGCTCCTTCCCCGGTCCAGGAAGTTCCGCCCCCGAGCAACATCAATGCCTCCTCGTCTCTTCACCAGCCGACCAGGAAGCAAACCGTACAATCGATTGCTCCCCCGCCGAAACTTCCTGATAATCTCTTCGGAAGTGGGTTCTCGAGTCTTGATAGTGACATGTTCAAGAACTTCAAATAGCGCTTCCAACTAGAGCCAAAGCGAACGGAAACATCTGCGGCCAAACATGTCCTGGCTAGCACAAAACGGGAATGAAAAAGCTATAAACAAAAAACAAGAAACATCCCATTTTCTCTCCGGAAACCCTTTTTCTTTTTTCCTTTCTCTATTCTCAATTTTTCCAAAACTCCCTGTTCCAGGCAATTGCTTCTCCGAGCCAACCCCCCCAATGGCCCGTCTTCGCATGCCTCCGGAGCGCATTCTCCAAGGCAAGAGGGGCACCGATCGAAATAACCAGAGTAATGGATAACCCTATGATGCATCCCCATCTTTTCGTTTCGTTTCTTCCCTTTTCTACTGAACAATTGCGTTGATAACTATCATGCATATCTCCTTTTTTTTCTCCCCCTCAGCACGTTCAATTCATATACACTTACGGTATCCGATTGGTTTGGTGGTTTTTTTCTTTTCTTTCGTCTTGTCTTCATGGGTTCCGGGAGGGGGTCTTTTTTATTGTTTTTTATTTTTATTTTTATTTTTAAAGTATCATAATTACTATTGTTGTTGCGGATTGGCTTTGTGTTGGGGTTTATAAATATTTTTTTCTTTTCTTTTCTTTTCTTGATTGTGGATTGGATGAGCAGGCAGGAAGGAAGGAGGGGTATGATGGGATAGGATGGGTGATGTTGGAATGATGGGCGGGTGACTGGTGGTTCTTATATTATATTTGTCTTTTTTTTCTGCGACCTTTCTCTTGTTTCAAAAGGAGCTTCTTATTTTTCCAAAACCCTTTCCTTTCCTTCTTTTCTTGTATTGCGTTTTTTTTTTTTTTGGTTTACATTTGAGGGGGATTTGAATGGAATGGACGGACCAAAGAATGGAGTCAATTTCATGGCATGATATTGGTTTGAGCGAATGACTGAAACGTGATCTCTCGTTTTCAGATGCCGTCATCATATTGAAATTCTCCCACTGCCCTACTGGTACTACCGAGGCCCGAGATTTCCTATTATACAATTATATAATATACTTCAAGGAAAAAAAAAACCCCCCAACCGGCTTACAAGTACTGTAGACATTATATTCATTTTCTTCTATCTTAATCCCAAAAGAAAAGCCCCCATATCCTACAAGTACTGCCTATCAATCTTAACAATCACGCTCCCAATACTTGGTAACATAACCCAACAACAGCTTTGTCATCGTATCCTCCTGCCTCATATAAGGCAAAAAGTCTTTTGTGGAATAATCTTCGGTGCCGGTAATCTCATTAAGTCCCGCCGCAGCGTGCCAGGCGATGAAGTCGAAGAAAACAACGTCGATCTTGGCCGGGGGGTTGGATCCCCAGTCTTCAGGGAAGGACGCGTTGCCCTGAATTACATTCGGGGTCGGATAGCGTTTCAGCGGGATGTGGATCGTGTCGTCGCCGTCGGTGCCTGCGTCGTCTATTGTTGCGTAGCCGATCACTCTGGTGTACTTGTGGCGAGGTTGGGAGTGGGTGAGCGGTGCCTGGTAGCGGTTGACTAATGGCGAATATTGGATGTCTACTTTTTCGGTGTCTTGTTGCCGGTTTTCGAGTGGGTTCTCGGATTTGTCGGAGGATTTGTAGGGGCCTGCGTCATTTTCGAAGAAGTCTCGGAGGTGGATGGCTATGGAGTAGTCGATGTCCTTTGCATAGATGAATTTACTGGTGAATGGGGAAATAAGGAAGCTGGAGTCGTATGTGAAGGGCCCTGGGCCGTTTGTTAGGGTAGGCGGTCTCTGCGGATTTTGGTATAACTTGTGCTTACCCTTGAATACATCAAACCTCTGAGATCCAGTGTTGATGAATATAAAACGTGGGACTTGACTCCTTTCCTCGTTGTAGACCATGGCTGGAAGTATGTGCTCTTCCAGGTAGCTATACCAGTTCTGTGGGCCAGGATATATATGTCTGGCGGGTGTCTGTTGATATCAAACCGCCAGAGCTTAAGTAAAAGCGATCCAAGGGATGAAACCTACTTGCTCAATGAAAAGTCCTGCGGAGCGCACCCAATAAGGCGATCAAGGCCCAGACCGGCGCGGTAATTGGCAAGACGTTCTGTCATTAGCAATCCCTGAGGAGTATCAAAGGTGGTAGCATTCTTCCCCGAGTGGTGCTGATAGCCAACCCTGTTTGCATCGATATACCTCCTAGAAACGACCATTGAGGTATTATCTGTGCTATCGGGGGCCGTTCGAGCCTTAATTCCGTCGATGCTGAGCCATCCCACAGTCTCGAAGTACTTGCCTGATTCCAGTGCGGTAGACTTGTTATCCAAAACTCTGAAATTCCGGATATGCGAGTGGCCGCCAAAGAACTGGATTGGGATGTTGGGGTGAACTTCGCGAATTGCTTTGAAAATCTGAGTGAACTCAATGCTGTGGATGTCCACGTGCCCGATAATCACAAACAAATCCACGTCTATGTCATGGATAGCTTCCTGGAACCAGGACTCCTTGATCGTGTCGGCGGCCTGGTCCCGCGCCATGTAAGCTTCATCACAAGCACTGGAAACCATAATTATCCATACCGTCTTCACTCTTGTATTTTTGTAATTTCCGGTAAAGTTGAATAAGAACCCAAAAGAAATAATTCTGAAGCCCTGCCGCTCAGTAACAAACTTGCGGCTTCTGGTTGCAAAAGGCTCCCAATCTCCGCTCACGTTTATATCGACATTTGACTAAACCCTTGGTCAGTATACAGGCTTTATGCCCCTTGGGAGTGCACCCTCACCGCAAGATATCTTCCCTTTAAATCCCAAAAGGCATTAGCATTTAGCCGTATCGTCAAGGGCCAATGAATATCACCTCGTAATAAGAAACCATCTCCAAAAACTCATTTTGAGCTGTAGTGCCGTTATACAACTCATGATTCCCCAGAGTAAGGATATCCAAAGGAAGCTCTCTGTAGAAGTTCCGGGTATATTTTCCCATAGGATCGGTAGCATCCCACAGCCCATTCCCTGTCATAACTGCGTTAGTAATACTTTTAGGTGTCCTAGATAGATTCTCACCTTCGGCGCGATCACCAGTATCCAGGACTATTAAATCCACCCCCTTCTCCTCAGCAATGTTCCTCAGATGCGAGATGAACGAAAGATAGTCCCCAAAGTCCGCAGAATACTGAGGTTCCTGAAGATGTCCGGCATGCCAACCATGACTATTTATACCCTATGTTAGCTTCGTGAAGCTTCAAAACAGGAGTTGTAAATGAACTTGTCTGATGTGTGTAAAAAGTTAATCGAACCCCATTTGAGGTGCCGAAACCTCTGCCCTGGCACTGGATTTTGTGCTGAAGGCTGTATAGCTGCTGCCAATGGCAGCAAAGGAATAAAAAGCTGTAACGTTCTCATGATATTCATGTTTGAGAACTCCAGAGTCGTGATCGGGCCCCAGGGTGCGGGTGCTGTGCTCGTACGAATCAGAAAGAGGAACCTCGGCTGACCATAGCCAGAATGCTGCTGTCACGTGGGATACAGGTCCTTGGCATGTGCTCGAGTATAATCGTGGCCTGGAAAGGACGGCAGGGGTGGAGAAAGGGGTACGGTAACTTACCGCACTCGCAAAAACAAATTGGAGGAAAAAAAAAAAAGGATGCAGGAGTCGAACTCGCTTCTCTGCGACTGGGTTTCCAAAGATTATATAAGGATCGCTGGTGCTCGAGCGCATGGTTATCTCTGGTAAAAGGCAAGAGATAAATTCTGTTACGCCGAAGCCGATCCATAATAACCTTCCACAATTTTTCCTCTAAGAACACCCAACTTTACTTACGAGGCGCTAGCCCTCGATTGGACGACACTTTTTTCCTTTTTCCACACAACCCTCACGGAATTTTCTCCCCACCCAGTCCAGTAATCCATTTATTTCTGTCTTCATCTACCGGTATCCAACAACTCCCTCGGCTCCTCTTTTTTATCACAACCAAAATGGCCTCTGTGAGAGTCTCGAAACCGCTCCCTGCTCTTCCAGAGGATTGGAACTCTGAGAGCAACTTTATTGTCCACGCACCACTCTCTCCTGCTGTTCACCGAAATCTCTCACCAGCGGGGCCCCACTTCCTTGCCCACGCCCGTAGAGTATGTGTTTCTTGCTGCAACTTGCCCTCGCACCCTTCTTTAACATCGCTAAAAACCTGTCTTAATATTTCCAGAAGCGTCATTCTCGCACTTTTAGCGAGGATGACCGAATCCAAGCTCAGCAGAATGTGAAGAACGTTGAGGACGAGGATGCTGGAGAGATCAGTGAGGCTGAAAGCCCTGTGTTGCTCTCCCGTGATCCCAAGGACTGGAAGGTAACAAACCAATTTGAAACTGCATTCTAAACACTGGATAGTTCTAATTATTTCACTCTAGAACCAAGATCACTACGCTGTTCTCGGTCTCTCTAAATACCGCTACAAGGCTACCGAAGAGCAAATCAAAAAGGCTCACCGTAAGAAGGTTCTCAAGCACCACCCCGATAAGAAAGCCGCCGTTGGAGCTGTCGATGATGATTCTTTCTTCAAATGCATCCAAAAAGGTTTGCTCAAAGTCACAATGTTTTTTTTTCCTATCTCCTTTCTAATATCTCCTATAGCTATGGAAATTCTCTCGGACCCTATCAAGCGCCGCCAGTTCGATTCTGTTGACGAAGGAGCCAACCGTGATCCACCCAGTAAGAAGTCTAAGGGTAATTTCTACAAGGGGTGGGGATCAGTCTTCGAGTCCGAAGGTCGTTTCTCTCGCAAGCAGCCGGTACCCAAACTTGGGGATGACAAATCCACCAAAGCTGAAGTCGAGGAATTCTACAATTTCTGGTACAATTTCGATTCCTGGCGTACATTTGAATATCTCGACGAGGAGGTCCCGGATGACAATGAGAACCGTGACCAGAAGCGTTACATCCAACGCAAGAACAACGCCTCCCGCGCAAAGAGAAAGACGGAGGATACTGCTAGACTACGCAAGCTTGTTGACGACGCTCTAAGCCTAGACACCCGAATCAAGAAATTCCGCGAAGAAGAGAAGAAACTGCGAAACGCAAAGAAGGACGCCAGGGAAGCTGAGGAAAAGAGACTCGCAGAGGAGGCCCGTATCAAGGCCGAGGAAGAGAAGAAGCGAAAGGAAGAGGAGGAAGCTAGGGAGAAGGCACAAAAAGCCGACTCCAAGAAGGCCAAGGAGGCGGCCAAAAACGCTGTCAAGAAGAACAGACGCGTTCTCAAGGGCTCCGTCAAGGACGTTAATTACTTTGCATCTGGGGATGCAACCCCAGCCATCATTGACAGGGTTCTTAGCGAGGTCGAGCTTGTCATCTCCAAGATCGACAACGAAGATCTCCAAACTCTTGCCAGGAATCTCAGTGGTGTAAAGGGCGCTGACGCCATTAAGAGCACATGGGTAGAAGCTGTCGGCGAATTGGTTAAGAAGGGAAATGCAAAAGTGGAGGATTTCAAGGTTTTTGCATCTTAACGTAGACCTATATCTATATCTATAGGGGGTATGATGATGATGATGATGATGATGATGATGACGATGATGATGAACTCTCCTTTGGGTTGTTTTAAGAAAAAGCAAAACTGCATAGGGGTCTTGCAAGTTCGTGTCCTAAAAAGCGTTCATCCCTTTCTTCGCTATTGTTTTGAAGGCTTATGTGGAGTAGAAATGGATGGACGGATGGATGGATGGTCTTTTGTTTCTGTCAGCTATATAAATTTACATTCACCCCACAATATCCATACGAGTACTCGCTGGGTATATGCATTTATTCAAGGATTTATTCCTGCTGTGTTTACAGGATAAACACCTAGTTAATTGTGTTTGGATTAGTCCCAAGCTAGCGACATCGTGTGCATTTGTGAATCATGATTCATCACTCGGTAGAGTGGGGCTGGGGGCTTTGGGGAGGAGGGGGTCGACAGTCTTTGAAGTAGGCATTGAGGTCATCTGGTGTAAGGAAGTACAATATCATCGGTATAGCGCCGCATTAAGTCCAATTCCAAGATTTTGGTACAGAGAATGGAAGGCAGCAAATCCCGTCACATTAACCCGAGTTTATTACTCCAGAAAAAATTTAAAAAAAATTTAAAAAAGAGGAAGACAATAGTAGTGGATAGATGCAGTATCATGATAAAGGAAGAAAACTTATTATACATGACTGTGATGAGCTATTAATATTTTTTCTAGAGACCATTGCAAAAACACAATTTATCCCCCCGAGAGAAATATCCCACCATTTATCTAATTCAAAGGTTTGCGGGCAACCATCAAGTACATGGGCGTGAAAAGGTTAAGCTAGAAGCTGTTAGTCATATATACCTCAATAATTGAAAAGAAAAGAAAAAATGAGTGGGAAGGGAAAGCTACCCGAGCTCCAGCGACCAGAGAGTCGGCGGCAACAGCGAGAGAATCAGCAGTCTTCTGTGTCCCCCGAGGGGCGACCCCTATGGTCTCCAGTCCGCCAATAAGTTTGTGAATTGCGCCACGACCAAATTTGGTCATGCGGAGGATAGTGAAGAAGTCTCCAAGGCTACGGACATACTTCATTTCACCGGCAATCGGGTAGTACCAGGGGATGGCATCATCTCTCTGGGCAAGATCCTCATGGAATTCAAGCTCGAAACCCGCTGCTTTGATGGCGCATAGAGCCTCTGAGATTCTGACCATCTGCGAAATACCATCGCCGCTAGTGATTATTAACTTTAAACCCTTAAAAAACTTACTAACAAGCTAAGAGGGTAACATACACTTCAATGCCGTGGCAAATCTCGCGGTGCTTGGCGTTGGAAGCATCATAATCGTCGGTCATGAGCCATTCATACACTCCGAAAACACCACCGGGCTTCAACACTTTAAAAATTTGAGAATAGACACCCTCAAGACTAGGAGCATGTACGGTGGCCTCAATGGCGTATACGGCATCAAAAGTTTCGGGTTCAAAAGCCATTTGCATAAAGTCTCCTTTGACAAAGTTCTGGAACTTGCTGTTAGCAGATGTCGGTTGAATGGGTCGGCACAAACTGTTTGAGACATACCAATTTGTGGGACAATCCAGCTTTTGCTGCATACTGTGTAGCTCTATCGATCTGGTAATCATTGTTGTTCAATCCGGTGACATTGGCATCTGTGAATCTGACAATCTCCCTAGCAGGACCACCAACTCCACACCCAACATCAAGAACTTTCATTCCTGCCTTCATGCCCATCATATGAGCCAAATAGTGTTCGTGACGAGCAATGGCCTGGTAAAAGGGTTCTCCGGGGTAGTAGCGACAGAAATCTGTCAAGAGATATTAATACTGTTCTCGAGTTTTTCCAAAGGAGCAAAGAGTAGCTCACGGAATGATTGACCCCAGCCATTCTCGTACAGATCCGTAGCAAGATTATAATAACTACAGAAGATGACATTAGTTCACAATTCCCGCATGTGCCCAGCGGGTTTAGAGAATGAGGGGAAATGTTGAAACATACTGTCTGGTCAAGGTAGCATAGCTCTCAACACGCTCCTGAGAATTTCAAAGTTAGAATTGCGACGAGGCCATAATGTACCAGAAATGCCAACCTTCATGTCCTTCTCAGTCTCCTGGCCGGCACCCTTTCCATCCCAGAACTTGAAATACTCGTCGACAGCAGCACCCTGAGCCTCCTTGTCCTTCGCGAGCATAGCCAAGAAGCCGGCTTTCTCCTGAGCCGACTTGCCATGCATGACTCTGTTGAAAGCAGCATCACGGCTGTGGTCTTCAGTTTCGAGCTTTGCCGGTGCCATTGTTGATAATTTATAAAGCGGTTGGAAAACAAGCAGAGGAGATATAAAGGGGAAAGAACTGTGGGGAATTGGTGCAGCGAAAGTGTAGGCGTTGAACTGTGGAGAGGGAGGAAAAGGGTGGGTAACAGTGAAATATAAAGACGTGGGCTCATTCAATGGCGGAAAGGGGTTGCGATAAGGGGACAAGGGGAGAGAATCCCTAATTTCGTTCCTCTTCTTTGGCAAAGACAGAAATTAGATGACCTTTTTGGGCAAGACGGCGGAGCCTCTTGGAGATCGGCAGTGCTACAATAAAGGGTAATGGGCTAAAGCTTGGCTTCTACGAATACGGCCTACGAATACGGTGGCGGGTACGGAGATTCCTCACCAAAAATTCTACGAACACGACGGGAGGCAGCACTGCAGGGGCCATTTTTGATCGTGTTTGTAGTGAATTAACCGGAGAGATTCTTTGCACAGTACAAGTACAGTACTCGTACAAGTAGGTACTGTACAATGCCTGGACCACGCATCGCTGGGAAAACGGGCAGATTTGAAGCTGTAGCCAATTGCCTTGGAAGATGCAAGGACATCGGAAATCGGGCCAGACGTGCATGGTTTCGTTCCTGGCAGATCTGATTACCTCAGCAGTTTTATGAAGCCTCTTTTGCCTTTTTCGCTTGGCCAACTTTGGACTGCGCATCCTTTGCTCTCTCACTCCCGGTTCTGATGCGCGTGACCAAGATGACGACTACCGTGCCTGTTTGTAGTTTCCTGAACGAATAGCAAATCGGCGGCTTTCCTCGGTTTGCCTAGGAAGTTCCTCAAACTTCTCAATCCTGCCGGCAGAGTGCAGCTGTGAACGTCAGAGCAGAATGCATCGTACTGTCCCCACAGAAGTGTTGTCTACAAGTATAATAAATCCTCCTTTGTCCCCCCTCCCCGTACCGGTACTTCTGACCGTCCACGATAAGCACAGTCATCAACTGGCAACTGCACGAGTTCTTGTACCAATACATACATGAATCACGCCCGGCTGATTCTGCGTCTGCCTCACTGCTCAACACAGGAGGAGAGACCTACATAACCACGCCCATTTATATTCAAACTGGTATTCCTGCCGCTCTGACTTCTTACTCCCTGTTACACCACTTGTTCTTATCCAGTACCCGCACTTATCGTCTCGGGGGCTAGTACGGTGCGCTATCAGTGGCGGCCAACAACTCATCACTTCGTTGGGGTGGTCTTGGGCTTTCCCCATTTTTACCCTTGAGATATCTTACCGTGCCTGAACTCTGGCAGCTCCAAGCCCATTAGCTCTCACCTAGCCAGCCGGATAGCACAAGCCAACCCCTTCAACAGCAATGACCACCAGGTAAAGATAGTGGGCTCTTGTGTGTGTGCTGTTTTTGAAGCTCAGCTAACGGCTTGGTCTCACGTGTGCAGATATCGTGTGGAATACGCTCTTAAGGTGAAATAATGCTGCTCCCCTCCCCCCCCTTATTTCCCAATTGCTCCCCGTTTTTCGTCTCCCGGCTGTCGGATAGTTGTACTGATCTATGCCCCTCTCTGCTTCCTTTAAGGCTCATCGCCGTGATGCCCTCATCGAATTTATTAAAGGCCTATTGGCAGTGCCCTTTGTTCTGCACTCCCAGCCAACCACCGTAGCCGGAGATGCTTCATTCCGGGTCATGGCAGTCGAAGCTCGCCGCCGCTACCGTGAAATCATGAAAGATGTTGAGGAGCTTATTAATGACCATAGTAATGATAAAACATAGTCCCTCATTCACTGTTTGCCCACTAACGGCTTTCAAGTTACCTACCAAAGTGCTGGCACCCCTGAACGGTCAAAGCTTCGGTTTCTTGTGCCTTCTGTGGGAACCTTCTTTACTCCTCTACTTCTCGAAAAGGCCTTTGTAGCACAAGATGCTCGCAGATCCATATCAAATCGCCGCTTCGTTGCCCCTTCATTCAATGATATACGGTTGATTCTTAATACCGCTCAAATCATGTCTTTGACAACCCTGGATGGGCCTTTGAAGCTTGTTACCTTTGATGGAGACGTTACCCTCTACGATGACGGTCAATGTCTCGTTCCTACGAACCCAGTCATACCACGGATACTTCAGTTGATGCAGAAGGGACTCTACATCGGCATTGTGACGGCAGCTGGATACACCGATAGTATGAAGTATATGGAACGTCTCCACGGCCTTCTAGATGCCATCAAGGATTCGAAAGATTTGACAGAAGGTCAAAAGAGCAACCTCATTATACTTGGTGGGGAAAGCTCCTACTTGTATAAATCTTGTCCCACATCTCCAACACTCCTTATTGCCGAGCCACGGGAGAATTGGGAGCTGGACGAGATGCGCACTTGGTCGGAGGCAGATATTCAACGCCTCCTCGATATCGCAGAGACCGCCCTCAGGGAATCCATATCTACTATGAAGCTGGAGGCTACCGTTCTCCGAAAGGAGAGAGCTGTCGGGATTATACCTGCTATTACGGGCGTTAAGTTTGAGCGAGAACAGCTGGAAGAAGCTGTGCTTGCTGCGCAAAAGACCTTGGAGCTCAGTGATATCGGCCGCAGGCTTCCGTTTTGCGCATTCAATGGTGGGAACGATGTATTTGTTGATATTGGGGACAAAAGACTCGGTGTTCGGTGCTGTCAGAGATTCTTTGGGAATATTACCGGCAGCCAAACTTTGCACATTGGCGGTGAGTACTGAGGGTGGAAAACATTTCTGTTATAGCTAGAAATACTAATATCCCCAGACCAGTTCTTATCGGCCGGGCATAATGACTTTAAGGCACGCATGGCTGGAACGACTGTGTAAGTGAAATACCCTCCTTTGTGTGGGGGGCGACGAGCTCACCAATTATCTATAGATGGGTTGCGAGTCCAGCAGAGACAGTCAGTAGCCTCGACGAGCTATGGGACCTCCTCGAGCACGGTATGCCTAAAGGATATGACGAGCGATAGACGTGTAATAAATTCGGGTCGCACCTTTGCACTTTACGGCGAAGGCTACTTTTTTATGCTGCATGTCGGAAAATGGGGATACCCGGCGTTTTGTTTGTCTGGTTTCTGCTTTTGTTTCCTGCAGCCTATGTGGGTGCATTTTGGGAGTGGGGGGAATACCAGCTAGGATTTGTTTAGTTTAGGGGAATCAGCTGTATGCCATACGGCCAGGCACCATCATAATCCAGACGAGTTTTGAGGCCCCAGACCGCCCCTCTGTAGCATCGAGTGCTCAGGTTCCAAATGTGCAAAGGTGAGTGATAATACATGAAAATGCGGATATACAAGCAACCAGCCACCAGCCACCAGCAGATACATGTAGAATTCAAAGGGTATCTACACCGAAGGATCTGCCGGTGTGTACATTACGGACTAGCAACGGCCCCCTCGAGACCTCGAGGGTGGAGAAAAGTCTCACTATTGTTCAATTGTTCTGCATATTGTTTATTTCCATCCTATCTCCTTGCTCAATTATTATTCTTATTTCTTTCCATCCTCCATCCCCCCTCCTCATCCTTCCCCCATCCCCTCCTCCCCATCCCCTCCGATTCTTCTCCATCCCCTCTCTCCTATCCCCACGCCACCCAGTATATGTGGATCCTTGCAAAAGTCGTATTTGTTATATTTAATGTAGAAAATGTATGCTATGCAAGGGAAACAGTTAGGCAATGCTGGTGATCAGATTGAACATGAATTATTTCTATTCTTCCATAAGTTACATATTAGACTGGTGAAATGCCTTACTCGGAGACGCAAAATACATGTTGTCCTGCCACCGGTGATGGAATGATGATGATTTAATTAGATACGACACTTAAGTCGCTCTCCAGTACTTGTGCATAATGGATTCTCGGTCGAGTTTTTGAAACGCCAATTCATGGCGGTAAGAATGGTATAAATCGACCTAAGGCAAACACTATCGGTAAGGGCGTCCCGTCACAAGGAGGTATCATACCGGGGTAAATTTGTACATACTTGATGTTAGGAGTCTTCACACCAGCCTTCTCCGCAGCTCTCCAAATGTTCCCGCACAGCACCTCAACCTCCATCTGGGCCCCCTTTCGCGCATCCTGAAGCATACTAGGTGTGATGGGTGGGGCTTTAAGCGTCCAGCCAACAAGATCTTCAATCAGAGAGTCAATTGGATCCATCTCAATGCCCACTGCCTCTGCGGTCGCAACAATCTCCTGGAGTAAATTGATAACCAATTCTTTCGCCTCGGGTGAGCTCTTAATCAGGCATTGAGTATCCAACCCTGTGGCGGCGCAAACCGTATTCCAGGATCCGTTCCAGGCAGCCTTACGCCAGCGCTCGTACCTGATATCTCTGCAGACAGTGACTTTACATGACGCCCCAAGGACGTCGCCGAAGAATTGTATCTTCTCCTGCTCCTTCTCGGGGAGAGGGTGGTCCGGGCCAATGTGTAGATCGTTCACCTTGCCCTCCTGACGAATCTCACCTGGGGTCGGTTGCGAGGCGATGATGTAGAGCACCCCCGAGACGATGGGATTCCCGGGGAAGGCGAGGCGGTAAGGAGGTTCCCCAACATCATCCACACCGTTCTGGATCAGGATTATCGGGGTGGTCTCCGGCAGGGATAGCGCTGTGAGCGGGGGCTTGCCGCCAGCGAAGGTTCCCGGGAGGGACTTTGTCGTGTCCAGGACGTAGTCGTAGACGGAGCTGTCCTCGATCTCGTCCAGGGAGGAGTAAACTTTCGCGGGCCGGAAGGTGTGGTCACCCCAGAGAGTGGTGCGCAGGGTGAAGCCTGCGGTTGAGACTGTGGGGTAGTTGCTGCGACACACAATTGCGGTGTGGACTCTTGCGTGGGTTGAGATGGATAGGAGGTAGGAGTAAATGGCACCAACGGCTATTGAAAAGATTAAAAACAATATACTAGAGCACAAAGGGAATAGAGCTATGATACAACGTACATCCCCCGCCGAAAACGAGGACATGAATCTCTTTCTTTTTCTCCTCCATGCTTATCTAACGGCCAAGGGATCAAGGATTGGATTGAACAAGGGGAGGGGGCTGTACTCGAGTGCGATGCAGCAGCAGAGAAATGATTGTGTTGTATGTCGGTTATCCTATCGTGGCATTCGTACTTTTACTCGTACGAGTAAGTAGTCCTGCGGAGGTGGAAGGTGGAGTAAAAGAATCTCCGGATAAACCCCTGCTTATCGATAGAAGGGTATGATATGATAGGACCAGCAGCACAATGGTGGGGGTTCAATAGCGGCTGTTTGCGTGGTGTGTGTAAATAAAAAATTGCAAATTATGATACTGAAT
Source organism: Tuber brumale (assembly GCA_014065205.1). Taxonomy (NCBI): domain Eukaryota; kingdom Fungi; phylum Ascomycota; class Pezizomycetes; order Pezizales; family Tuberaceae; genus Tuber; species Tuber brumale. The sequence goes on from JACCEG010000156.1 coordinate 106,508, forward strand.
TGCAAGAGGTTAAATTCCAATCAAGTGAAACACTAGATGGTAATGTCCAGCAGGAATGAAGGAAGAACTCCGCCTTTAAATATGATACTCCAATCGTCAACTTTTGCCTGTGTAGATCTGACTGGTGTGGATGGGCTTTCCACTTAAACGTCGCTCTGCCAAACAGTCCCTATAATATTATTGTACACTCGCCTCCCCTCTATCTCGGATCACGCTGAACCGAATACCTCGCTATCTTGGAAGCCATTGGACTCGATTCCAGTAATCCACGAGTGATCGTTTGTGAAGGCTTGGGGCTTGGACACTTCCTCCAATGCCAAGCTGGCGGATAAGTATGATATAGTGCTGGTAAGGCGCAAGGCTTGTTGGGGGCAGGATTTTTGCAACAATCCAAATCGGGCAAATGCAAAAAGAAGCGGGTGGGAGGGGATATAAGCCCGGGGGGTTAAGAAAGAGGTTGACTTGTTTTCCATTCCCCCTCCCAAAGGCCATCTGGATTCGCCCATTCATTTTATCATACTTTTCGCTTTTCACTGTACTTTTTTACTGCTGTGTACTGAACTGCGGTATAGCATATCCTCGAATTGGTGAATACTGTAATCCGTGGAAGGCACACGGCAACGAAAAACTGCGAGATGGCAGGTAGGAAGGATGTTTTTGTGGGGATTATCGGGATGGGGAGTATGGGAAAGATGTACGCCAGGGTGATTGCAGCGGCGGGTTGGAGGTTTGTCGCACATCTCCCTTCCTTCCCGTTTAACTTTTCTCCCTTCCTCATTCAATTTCTTTATCGGAGCTCCTTCTCTCCCCCCCTCTCTCTCCGGATCGTGCTAAAGCCGAGCTTTGAAGTGTTAACGCTTGCGATCGGGAGGACAAGTTCGAGAGCCTGAAGAAGGAGTTTGCCGGTATGTAATCCCACTCCCCGTAAAAGAGATGTCCGGGAGAGGGATGGGGAGTAGCTAATCGAGGATCTGACGAGTGGGGGATTAGGAATTGAGAATATACACGTCTATGCAAATGGCCGTTTGGTTTCCCGGAGCAGTGATTATATCATATATGCTGTTGAAGCGGAGCTACTTGATACGGTTGTCGCTGCTTATGGACCTTGTACCCGCCACCTCTCAAAGAGCAAAGGAGGGGTAGCTGACTTTGACCACAGCGACAAAACTAGGTGCTATCGTCGGCGGCCAAACATCATGTAAAGCTCCCGAGATCAAGGCTTTCGAGAAATATCTTCCCCCTGATGTAGACATTGTTTCATGTCACTCTTTACATGGCCCTACGGTCGACCCTGCTGGGCAGCCCTTGGTTTGTCCACATTTCACGGAGCCATGTACGGTCAACTGATGTGTTATAATTCATAGGTTATCATAAGGCACAGGGCATCAGACAGAAGTTTCAAGCTTGTGGAGGATATTCTTTCCTGCTTTTGTTCCAAGCTGGTTTACTTGAGTGCGGAGGAGCATGACAAAATCACAGCAGACACACAAGCGGTCACACACGCGGCGTTCCTCAGGTCCCCCCCCCCCCCAAGAGCTTTTTTACACAGAGGGGTAATATCTAACGAGAATTTTAGTATGGGAACGGCCTGGGCAGCAAATAACCAATTCCCTTGGGAGGTAACCCGCTGGCAAGGCGGCATAGAAAACATCAAGATAAATCTCACTTTAAGGATCTACAGCAACAAGTGGCATGTGTATGCAGGCCTAGCGATTCTCAATCCTGCAGCCCAAAAGCAGATACGGCAATACGCTGCCTCGGCTACGGAGCTCTTCAAGCTGATCTTGCAAGGCAAGAAGGAAGAACTGTCCAGAAGGATACGCTCCGCTGGAGAATTTGTTTTCGGGAAGCAAAAGGATCAGGAGCTTTTGTTACGGGATAATATCCTGGACAAGTTTAGTCTCAGCGGGGTGCCTCTGCATGAACGAAAGCCGAATAGCCACCTGAGTCTGCTGGCAATGGTGGATTGCTGGCACAAGTGCAATATTGTGCCATACGACCATATTATTTGCTCTACACCTGTGCGTCTCCGCTGCCCCACCCATGCTTACGCGGGGTAATTGTTTGTCGAGACTAATCCTCCTTCCAACCCTCGGAAAATAGTTATTCCGGCTCTGGCTCGGAGCAACGGAGTATCTCTTCCGCCAGCCCGATCTTCTCGATGATTGCATCCGTTTCGCCATGGAGGATGACACCTTTCGTTCCGATGATCTAGAATTCACTTTGGCAGCCAGGGTAAGAGAAGCACCAAACCCAAAATCTCCATATAAACGCACCTTTTCCGGCCCCCGCCGAATCGAGCTAAGCTAAGCCAAATACTTATCCTCCATCACATCGTTATCATCACGGTCACTGAGGAAATGAGATAAAAGTGAAATACCCCCAAACACAGTCCCTCGCTAACGGGGTAAAATAAAATAGGGTTGGAGTGACGCCGTGAGTTTCGGTAACTTCGACACATATAGAAAGCGCTTCGAAATGCCCCAAAAATACTTTGCACCGCGCTTCGCGGATGCGACGAAGTTGGGGAACCAGATGATTCGCACTATTCTGGAGCGGACCAAGGATATGGAGAAGGTCCAATCGAAATAGTAGTGGCATTGTTTCTGACGTATCAAGGTCAGGTTTGATCACTATAACTTTTTCTTTACTTTGTGCTTGTAGTCGGGTAATTGAGCATGAAGGAAGAGCATCAATACGGGTATTCGTATCGTATCATAGACTACCGGTACATTGTCCGTAGTAACTTATGCCACGTTATGCCATGCAATGCAAACCCTGAAGATGCTCACGTGTTTATAAAGTTAAAAAGAAAAAGTAAAAACAAAAAAAAAACATCCCTCATCCCTCCATAAACCCCCGCGATGTGTGCGAATGTAGTATGATAGTCCGTGCACAACACAACAACTACAAAAAAGGACACAGGAGTGATAACTTGGTCCCAACCCAACTCATAAACCCATCTACCCCCCCTCGTTCATCAACAAACCAAACCAAACCAAACCAAACACCAACACCAAAAGCTGCCCACCTCCCCTGCAAATAATACTCCTCCTCAGCACGGCCTCGCGCGTAATAATCCTGCTGCTGCTCATACAGATTATCAGGCCGGTACGCCGTCACTGCTGTTGCGCCGCTAGAAGTATGTACAGCATCATACTTGCACGGGGATGTGGTAGCAGTAGTAAGGTAAATGAGTACTCACTCGCGCCGTGGAGGCCTGGTTCGCTTTCCTATTTTTCGCCGGGTGTGGGTTGGGAAAAGGGAAGGGGGGGAGTTGTTGGTATGATATGATATTTTGTTGACTCTTTTTCCTTTTTCAAAATGAGGTAGGGTAGGTAGAGTTGAGTCTGAGAGAATGGGGGGGGGGGGGGGTATTTGGGTATTATGGGGG